>OY776278.1:20913549-21148549 GCA_963675445.1 Linnaemya vulpina
AATAAGAAAGTTTTTTTTTTTATTAATTTACAAGTACTGGATGAAATAAGTCATCAAATTAGTTGTTGGAAACCTTTTTTATTTGCAATTGAGGTGGGGCAAAGTGGGCGCAAGAAGGTTTCGATATCAAAGATTGAAGGGTTTTTGTATGTTATCGGGATATAATTTGCTGGCTTATTCAGAGCTTAATAAAAAATAATTTCTGGAAATATTTTACTACGAATCTGTAGTCCAAGAGAAAAACTGATCGATGTTGGCGATCGTCTGTGTTTATTTCGGAGATCTTTTCAATGACTGGGAATATAAATATGTGGGCGAAAGGTCTTGGGTTCCGTCTTGCACACGGGAAAAAATGTGAGATTGCATTTTTTGTAGGCTGCCCCGAGGTTACGACACGCAATTTGTGCTACTCTGCTACGCCTCGTTGCAGTAGCCTTTCCACTTCAAGAGGCTACGAACCGTCCGACTCCGCATTGAGTCATAAACATGATGTCAAATTAGTCTGATCTGCCTTTAGAGGACGGTTGTGATAATTATTGGGGTATTGACCGGGGGAGAAGGTAGCAAAGCCTCTCCAGATTAATAGGGCGCTGTTGGCTAAAGCAGTTATTAAAAGACTATGATGTCTTAGATCCCGAAATCGTCTCTGACCATATTATTGCATTGTCGTCTTAATGACGAAAGGACTGGACGCTGAACATTTCGGACAGTGATTAATACCGTCTTGTCTTAAAGAACAGAAAAAAAAAATTCACCAACGAAGTACAAGAAAATGCTCTCTCTTCCAATCTGTCTTCATCTATTCTGTCAACATTCAAGTGCCTCCTTTCTAGTTCTGGAACACTGCACTGCATGTGCAGCGATCATTCCCTGAGTGCTGCTCTTAATTAAGAAATAACAAAAACAACTTAATGTAAATAATATATTGTGTCCCACACATTATATATATATATATATATATATATATATATATATATTTCAATCCTGTTAATGAAAAGTTTTACTGTACAGCGCTTTAAAACTTTTGCTGCGATTAATTCAATCTGTCCGATGTGTTGTACAGCCAAAGTCCGCTAACAAAATCCAGGGGATGGTCCAATGCCTGCATCAACAAGAAGAATTTTCTATATTTTATAAAATTAGTTTTAATTAAATTTGTTTGACTGAAGTACTTAAGCCTTTTTTCTGTTTCACTAGAAAGCAAAACAAACAAACAATTTTCAACATCAAAGAGAATTAAAAACAAAAAATTCTTCAACATGATAAACACACGCATACATATCGTTGGTATCAAATAGAAAGGCCCTAACTCACATAATTGTAACTTGACAGGAGAAGGTACAAAAAAAAAAAAATTAAATGAGACGCAACATGCCACACAGTTCGTGCCACAATTAATTTCTTTAAGGAAACGTTTGGTAACCGCTTATTTTCGTATTAATTATCTGTGAATTGGGTTTCCAGATCGTCGACATGCGGCCGCATATATTCGAAAAAGTAATCGAAATCATATAAAATCTATGACTGAATATTTATAAAGGATTTTGCATTAAACGCTGACTTTTTAACACTCTTCCCTAGTTTCCAGTTCTAGGAGCCATTCATTTGCGTCCTGGTCCCAGAAAAAGAAACCGAATTTTATCCGTGACTGTGGCGGACTGTACACGACTTATGACAACGTAGTAAACCACCAAAAATTCTTCAGAAGAACCGTAATCCCTAACATTATCCTAAGAAGTAGAAATTAATTAGGGCGAGGGAGACGCACTGTGGGCTGATTCCCAGCTGTTTTGCTACTGCTCCAATGCGGTGTTCGTCTTACACATAGAAAAAAATAAAGGAAAACTGTTGCAATCTTGTTTTTATTTCGTGGCTGCAGTTGGAGCTGTGACTGTAATCTGGTATTCAACCAAATAAATAATATTGGATTGTAATTTCCTGATCTGCGCTAGAACTTGGTTGTGTCAATTGTTGCCATCGTCATAGAACTTCTCACTAATCAGTACTAATAAAAAGTGACACAAAAAGGCAGGTGAAGGCTCACACATCGGCCAGCAAACTCGTCGATGAAGTAAAATAATAAATAAAATACCTTCCAAAAAGTCTTCTCAACTACCGCTATAGATGGAGCACAAGACGTCACTGGCCGACTGTCGGTCCTAAAAAGAGCTTTAAAAAAACTCGACTTAAGGAAAGTGAAAGAATTTTGTTCAGTTCAAAAAGGCTGTTAGAAATTTTCAAAATCCTGCCGATGTGGCCTATTCCTGCACGCTGCATATACGATGACTGAAGACACGACTATCTGGGCAATTTTCTACTACGTCTGCACATGTTTCACACGAGTTCCATATACTTGAATGTGCACTGGCTCATAAATATTCATATAAACCACCGAAACTGCTCCGGCATTAAAAGAAGCTTGAAATGCAGAATATCCTCAGCAACCATTTTTATTTTTAGCAAAACCCTTTTTGGCTTGTCTTGGGTTTCTCTTTTTTTTTTCTTTTTACATAATATTTTCCACTTTCCCTCTCCACTGGAAAACTGTGCAAAAACAACAAACAGAATAATGAAATAAACTTGTAATAAAAATAGAAGAAAGAAAAAAATACAAACAACCACTTGGTCGCCATAAACGAACGATTTGAACACTCGAAGCTGTTTGAATGGAAAAACTCATCCATGCACTCTACTTTTGCCTATGCGGTAGTTAAAGTTTGACATGGATTATGGAATATGTGCTCATGTTTATGTTCGTAGTGCATTTATGAATGTACAATTAAGTGCATTTTATAAATCAAGAAAAGGAAAATAAAAAACGGTTGCTCCTAAAGGCTATTCAAGTAAATTCTCAAAAATTGTATCCGGCATCGTGACCTGGTTTTTGTGCTATTCTATGCTTTCAAGCTCTTCCAGCTAAAACACTATTATGTTATCAGGCCTGTTCTGAAAATAGCATTTCATCAATGTGATTTGAAACCACAAGAAAGGTGTTCTTTCTGTGTAGCCAATTTTGTGATTCAAAACTTTCGCCAACAACTCTTCAAATTATTTTGCAAATTTACCGACTTTTTACAGTGAATGTTATGAAAAATTGCTTCTATACATTGTCAGTGTGATGTTTATGCATATTTTTATATATTTAATTATTTTATTCAATATTACGAAAACTTCCAGACATGTGATTTCAAAGAACGTCTTTTTTCCAGAACAGGCCTGCATATTAATTTTTAAACCGCTGCAACTTTTGAACGAATCAACCGATTCGATTATTATTATTAAAGAATCAAGAGCAGATACATAATTTCAGAATCTTTCTTAAATCACTTTTTCCTAATATTTTCAATCACGATATTTCAAGACCGGAACAACCGCTTCTCATGTGGTTTATGATGATCGACGTGGTTTTGTTTAACTTATGGAATCGACCGGTAAAACTGATTAAAAGTTATTAAAAAATTTCCAAAAATTATTTTTCTAGTGAATTTGCGACTTCTTGCAATTTAACAGTTTAAAGCGAAACTCACAGGAAATCCAAGTCTGGGAACATTCATTGGAACGCCGCCACCAGTTTGGCTGAATTGGTTTCACCCATTCAAATGTTATAAGGGGGTCACATAATAACACGCACACACAAGCGTAAACACACATACAATCGCAAACACATACACGTATGTAGATACATACATGTGACATCCTTTCAAAATTAGTCAGGAGCGTTTACTAATGTCTCAAAACATCGAGACCTGTGGTGCCTCGTTTCTGTAACTGAAGCGAGAACTTCTCACATCGAAAAAATTGGCGTCACTCTGTGAAACACAGAATTTGTCGGAATATATTTCTTAATGATTATAATAATCAACATATTATTCTATGGATAACCCTACAATAAAGAGCATGCCAACCATAATTATTTATTTTTTCGATGTGAGAACTTCTCACATCAGTGACAGAAACGAGACACTGATAAGAATTCGATGTTTGCGAAACGGGGTGAAGCCAATAACTTTCGGATTTTCTTTAATTTTCAAAACATAAATCCGACCATCTCTCTTGAGGTTTACCAACAGGCATTTCTTGAATTCACTTTTTTATTATTAATTTTATATTGAAGTAATAAAAGTGTTCAGGTTTTTGATCTACAAAGAGAAAGTTTGATAACCCCTGGAAGAGTGTTTTCTAATTTCTACTATTAAGACTGTTGATAGTGATAAAAAAAACCTAAAAATTAAGCTCTTTTAGTCGAATATCTTCCAAACTATAATTGGAGATTCACAAAAGACTTGGTATTTTCCATTCTTATACGACATAAAAGTCTTGAGGTGCATTCACAATTCCAAATATTTGCCCAAAAAAGCGTATCCACTTCATTTTTCTAATTAATTTTTTCTAAACTTAACCTTTTAATTATGTTAATTAAAAATAGTTGCAACTTTTTAATCAAGAAGTTAAAAATTTGATTTCAAAATAATGTCTTATGGTTTTTTCTTTTCTGAAAAACATGTAACATTTTTTCACTTCTTTTTTTAAAAACTGACAGTTTGGCAGGGTTTTAAACCAAAATTTATTTTGTGTAAGAAATGTTGGCCTAATTTGTAATAAATTCTTAATGTTAAATAAAAGTGTAAAAAATGTTGCACTCTTTTCTAGAATAGAAATCAACGTTAATAATGTAGCGTTCACCCTATTTTTTTCCTATTAAAAGTATTTCAGATATTGTGGTTGATTTGTTTTCCCTTTAACATTCGCCATATTTTTGGGGCAGGGGAAAGACTAACTGTCGTCGTCTTGTGCTCTTCATGTTTTTCTTATTGCTTTTTTATCTTTATTTTTATTTTCATTTCAATATATTTTGTGGCGCAAGTTCAAAGCGAATGAAATCTGGCTTTTATTTCGATTTTTCTATTTTTATTAAAATTTATCAAAATTTATTTTTATATCTACATATTTTACCACAATCAAATATTTGTATCACCATTGAAAAATTTATGTACGAGATGTGTTCAAGAAATAATTTTCTATTTTATAACTCTCTTGTGTCAGGATCATTCTCAATTCTCGTTGCAGTTTCAAAATTAAATTTTTTGGTTTGTCCTTGAAATCTCTTAGGGATTCGTGTCATAGTCATGATTTGTTGCCAGTAATTTTGTATCACCGAGGACTTTATTCAAAGATTCCTGAGCGACTCTCATGCTTTTTTATTTATTTCTTAATAATTTCGCAACTCTTGAATGAATTTCACTGCCACAGGCACACTTCATGCCATGCCCAAGCCTTCGAAAAATTCTTTCAGGAACTTCAACGATACTGAGCAGCTCCTTATTGTTTTAACACACCTCGTATGTTTGTCGCGTTAAAAATTCAACAATATTGAGACTCTACCAAAAAAAATTAAGGCCGTTTTACACTGATTTTTCAAAGACAAGTTGATTGAATAAGAAAAAGAAATTACTTTGGGATCATGTTGTGGTTTTTCTTAGTACGCGTATAAGGGCACGGCCACACTTGACATTTTTTAAAGAAACAAGCGTAACCACTAAATACTAATGAAAATGCTTTTGGTTCAGACAAGCGATTATTAAATGGAACATTTTCCAAATTATATTATTTATAAAACTGTTTTACTTAATAGAGACGTTTATGAATAAAAATATTTTTCACTACAATTTAGTGGTCACACATTTTTGTTTACTAATATTTGTCTAGTGTGATCGTGCCCTTAGAAATATTTCCTTTACAAACAATAAAAAGTTAATGTGTGCAGTATGTTGTTGTTATTATTTCCGATTTATTTCCGAAATAAAATAAAAAATCTAAAATCTAAAATTGAATAATTTCGTTTTGTCTACAAAATAAATTCAGTCACTTTTCCACCGAAACTTAAAATATTTGGCAGAAAATTGTTGCTGAATGTTTCAAACAGCCCGAATAAATTAATTAACTTGAAGTATCCAGGCACGAATGTACGGCCGGGCCAGCTTTTAGTTTGCTTGTGGACGTAAATTCATAAAACGTTAACAAGAATCCAATTAATTATTAAATAGTTTTTATAAATATTTTTGTTTGCCATTCGATTTTATTTACTAGCAAAAAATAAAACTGCCCGCTCAACATTGTTTGTGCATTTTTTCATGAATTCGTAATTGGGTCGGCATTTTTTTTAACAGCAAATAAAATTTGAATTCTGTTTAATTTTTCAATTATTCTCTGCATTTCTGAATTATTTTCGAGAAAAATTCGATAACGAGTGATTTTTTTGCTATTATCTTTTTGGCAGCACTAGTTTTGACAGCTCGCGCACGTTTTGTATCTTGTGTCACTGTCAAACATCTTCAGTTTGGTCTATAATTTAATCATGAATCGTCTTACAAACGAACAACGCTTGCAAATTCTTGAATTTTATTACCAAAATGCGTGCTCTGTTAAGAAAGTTCATCGCGCGCTTCTTCCATTTTATGGTCAGTTTAATCGGCCTACTGAGGCTTCTATTCGGGCTATTGTAAAAAAATTTCGCACCAAATTTACATTGTTGGACATTAAACCACCAACACGCTTACGTAGAGTGCGAACTGAAGAAAATATCGCAGTCGTATCGGCCAGTGTTGGTGATGACCGTGAATTATCGATTCGGCGCCGTTCGCAGCAATTGGGCCTCTGTTACTCCACTACGTGGAAAATTTTGCGGAAGGATTTGGGTGTGAAGCCTTATAAGATACAGCTGGTGCAAGAATTGAAGCCAAACGACCTACCACAACGCCAAATATTTGGTGAATGGGCTCTTGAAAAGTTAAATGAAGATCCACTTTTTTATCGAAGAATTGTGTTCAGCGACGAGGCTCATTTCTGGTTGAATGGATACGTGAACAAGCAAAACTGCCGTATTTGGAGTGAAGAGCAGCCAGAAGCATTGCAAGAGCTACCAATACATCCACAAAAAACAACCGTTTGGTGCGGATTATGGGCTGGCGGCATCATTGGGCCGTATTTCTTCAAAGATGATGCGAATCACAACGTTACTGTGAATGGTGAGCGCTACCGTGCGATGATAACAAACTTTTTTTTGCCCAAAATGGAAGAGCTTGACTTGCATGACATGTGGTTTCAACAAGACGGTGCCACATGCCACACAGCACGCGAAACAATGGACCAATTGAGAGGCGAGTTCGGTGAACAGTTTATTTCACGCTTGGGACCAGTCAATTGGCCGCTCAGATCGTGCGATTTAACGCCTCTAGACTATTTTTTGTGGGGCTATGTTAAGGCTAATGTCTATAGCGATAAGTTCGCTTCGATTGAAGCACTGGAAGCCAACATTGCCAACATTATTCGTGAGATACCGGCCGAAATGTTGGAAAGAGTATGCCAAAATTGGACTAAGCGGATGGACCATTTGAGGCGCAGCCGCGGCCAACATTTTCATGAAATAATCTTCAAACATTAAATTATATCGACCCAACTATCAATCCAAATAAATATTTCATGCATTTTTCTGAATTTTGTGTTTTCTTTTTTTTTAATTTCCGATAGTTCTTATAAAATCACCCATTATAATATACTTGCTACATGATTCAAGATATTTAGCAAAATAACATCATAATAAATCAAAAATTTAACAGATATTTTTTCGAGTATCAGTTACGGCATTTTGAATTTTTAAGAAACGATATAAAAAAAATTAAATAATTAAATAATAGTTTTTATTTGGTCGTAATTATCCCTTTAAATCAAGTCAACGATTTTGAGTTGTTTTACAGTGCATTTTTAAAATTGTAATCATTTGCAATTATTTTTTTCTGTGTATTTGTAGGGCGGTGTTTAGTGACTTTATATAACAGCGTACTAAATTTGCATAATTCACGTTTTTATTATTCTCTTAATAAATTTATACAAATTTGTTTCAGCGTTTATTTTGCCATGAAAATAATTAACCTCAAGAAAAAGTTTTGAATTGGCTTTTATTTTGAATTGCAGCATGAACTTCTATAAGGCGCGACACCCACAATCGAGGAAGTTTTTGTCCGTTTGAGGGCGATTTTCATTGACAGGCATAAAGCAAAGAAAAAGTTTTGCTTGTGTATAAAAAAAAAAACTTTTCCTTTAATTCTAAGAGATAAAGTCCTGAACATTTCTTTTTTTTTTAAGTACTTTGCAATTATTTTATTCTTATTTCCTTCATAAATAATGACGAGGCAGTCTCTTTCTGTTCTTTCCTCTCTAAAACATAAAACTAGGAATCGCGCAAACTCGCGTATGTTTGCCAGTCGAGAAAATATTGATGGCATTTTGTGCTGCCACAAGCAAACGTAATGCGCGTACTCTGCAGGGGCGTAGGCTTAGACATCTAGACTCTCTTTACCTGAGGGGTTCTTGACTTTCTGAAGGATGCACCACTGGCTGCCCTGGCAGGCTTTGTGACAAGTTCTGGGTGGTTCTCAGGAAGCAGTACTACATTTTTAAGTATTGTGTAGGGTGTAGTCCTCTGAGCATCACTACAATAGGCCTTGTATGGCCTCCGAGTATTTTCTCGCTATTTGTGGCAACATCTCACCAAATGCCAAAGTGTTTTTTCGGCCTTCGACCGAAAACAAACTAGCATCTTATGCCATCGCAAGCAAATATAATGGTGTGTACGAATGGCATCGTTTGTCATATTCGCCTACTTCGTTGGGTGGCACCATTTTTCAAACTGCAAATTTCTAAATTACAGCACATTATGATGTCACAAAATGCCATAGTGAGGTTTCAGCTGTTCAGTTCTCCACTATTTTTCGATTAACAATAATTTTTACAAAATTTAATTTTGATCGGCTTATTGTTCGAAAAGCGTTTTTAATTAAAAAAAATACTTGTCAAATATCCCAAACAAGTACAGGACTGGATAAATGAAAGTGAAAGCACTGGCAAAAAGGAGGATGATAACAAATTAAAAAAAATATCTTTAAAAAGTACTTACAAGTCTGAAATTTTTTTAGCCCCCTAGTTTTTCACAGTAAATACAAAAATGAGGAAGCTTGTTTTCAAACTAAAATAAAATTGCGAAAACTTCAAAACAAAAAAAAAAACAATTTTTTTAAATTCTCTTCCTCTTTCTGTTTCAAAAGTGAGATTTGAAAAATCTATACATTTTTCATGTATAAAAAAGCTAAAATAAAATTTTGGAAACGTCTACCTCTTTCCAAAAGAAAAAAAATTAATTTCTTTAAAATTTTCTTAAAAAATGCTGATTTGTAGTCAGCTTCCTCCTTTTGCAAGTAGTTTCAAAAGCGAAAGCTGCAAAAATAAACCTAAAAAGCTAAAATAAAATTTTGGAAAGGAGTCAGGAAGAAGTAAACTTTTTAAAATGTTCTTGGAATTTTTATAATATCCTTGACTTTGTCAGTAATTTTATAAGTAAAGTAGCTTTTAAAAATAAAAAAAAACCTATTTTTAATTTGTAAAAAGAATTTAATCTGCTTTGAAATAGTTTTAGAACGAAGGCCACATTCGAGGATAAAAAGTTGTTTTGATATGATGAAGGATTTGCTTCATCCTTCATTAAAAGCTTCACAGATGAGGTCACGTTGGCGGGCAATAGAAATCTTGCTTTGAGTTTTTTTTTATAATAAAAATAAGCCGTGGTACATACTTCGTCGTCGGTACATATTTCGACATTTACTTCCGTTATGGCCTATTTTTTCATATAAATTGTTGCATTTCCAAAGAAAATATGTTTTAATCAAACGTTATTTCGCTAAAATGGATTTTCAGTGAATTAAAAAAAAAGTACTTCAATATCGGGCCAAATTCATAAATACAAATTTTGAACAAAAATTGAAAAATATTTTTTTCAATTAAACATCATACGCTTCTCCGATTTTAACTATATCGCCAAGCCTTTTAGCAATTAACTGAGAGACAAATCTGGTGTAAAAAATACATTTTTAAATAAATTCAAATTAATTCATTTTGTTTTCAGTTTTGACAGGTTGAATTATCGACCACATCAAGCAAATACAAATCCGTCGCCATCTTGGCTCACATTGTTTTATAGAAAATATATACCAAACCTCTTGGAAAGGGCTATGACTTTCTCATCACATCAGTTTAGGGAGAAGCGATAAATACTCTTAATCAAATAAGATTTCGAAAGTACACCGAATGCTTGCTGTCACTTGTTGAAGGTTGTCTGTTATTGTCCGGCCTCGTTTTAATTAATAAAGGACTGAAATTTTAGCAGCAAAACATTTCAAATCAAAAGCATTTATACCAGAATCATATTCTATATTGACAAGCCTTTTAAAATTACAGTATGCGATGTTTGGTGCGCTTCGGATGTTGGAAACCGCACAGCAGGTCAAAATAGCGCTGTTTTCGAAGGCCGCAAATCTTTCATTATCAGCATTCATTCACTACAATACTACGACATTCGGAAAGACAGGGGCAAGCTATCAATTGTAACGCTGTTTGCCACAAACACTCTTTGCACCAGACATTGAATACTGACTGCTTCCAACATACCAGCGACATAATCCCTAAAAACTAATTTTATATTTATTAATTTAAAAAAACTACAGCTTTTAATTTTTATTTAATTGTGTTTATTTCATAAAATATCATTTATTTATCTGTTGAAGTTAACCAGCTTCTTATTTTTCCCAAAAAAAAATGTTATCTATTTATTTATGATTGTATTATTTATTTACTTTATAAGTTTGTTGAAAAAGTTGTAAAATAATGCAACCAAAATACTAAATTACAAGTCAGTCTGCTTATAATAATGGAACAATCATCCCATTTCATGTAAAAAAAACAAGAGAACAACTAAAATGTTACCCTAAATAATCAAAAATAATGTTTATATATCTATTTATCATCATATAGTTGCAGTCAGTCATCTAATTTAACGTTTTAGTTGGTCTCATTTTTATATTTCATACAAAACAATTTCTTATTTATTCATTTATTAATGTATTATTTATTTATTTTATACGTTAATTCATTAAAAACGTAGTAAAATAAAACAATCGTCCTTTTTATGCATGTAGACAAAAAGAAAACAATAAAAACAACCATTATTTTAATCAAAAATAGTTAATTTGTTTATTTATTTCATGTAGTTCATTTATCTTCATGTATTTAGTAGTGAAATGCGTTCCTTTTTCGTTCTAGCCGGTCACGTCATTTTTTTCCCGGCCAAATTTTCGTAAATTTCAATTTGTTTTTTTTGTAAAACACCAGGCACCCATAATGTGCCGAAAAGCAGCAGGTGGATTTTTCCAAAACGACTTTAGAGCCACTGGCTAAATACAGTTGGCGATGCACTTTTGAATTGTTCCGCCTGGAAGTATGCTGCAAATTACCTACATGTATTTTGCATGTGCGGGAGTGACCGTTGGTATTGTTTATGTTAGTGGCTTTTGCTTGCAGCTTTTGATGTGTATTCTTACCTTTTTGCAATCTTTTATCAATAAAAACACTTTCTGAAAGTAAAATATGTATTTTATATGATTTATTTGTTATAAGTAGAGATTATATTTTTAATTAAAAAGAGAGGTAAATAGGAAAAACAATTATACAAGCATTTTTTTAGTAAGTTTAATTAATTATTCAGTTTCTAAATGCGCAAGTCATACTGAAATACATCAATCCTTTACTTGTAAAGATCGGGTGCTGATTATAACTCTAGTTTGTTTAGTTAGTCCAAGGGAGAGTTTATTACTTTTATCTGCTAAGATATATCTTCCCAGGCGGATTTCCTATCCAAGATTTATAGTTTAAGAAATATTCGACTGAAATAAAATCCAAGTTAATTGTTTTACTACGAAACTCAATTGTTTTACTTTAACCACTTTTTCGCTCTAATTTTCTGGAGTCGTGCTTCATCGAACTAGTTGCAAATTGTGTTTTTCTTACTCTAAATTGTTTTAATTTATGGAAGAAAAGTTGAAAATTTCATAAGAGGTACCTCTTTGCTAAAAAAATCTACTTTTGAAAAATTTTCTTAGAATTTGCTAATACTTTGGGGGAACTCTCCTTTTGGCCAATGGTTTCCGAAATAATTAACGTTCTTGGGGGAAAAAGCTAATTTTTTAATTTATGGAAGAAAAGTTGAAAATTTCTTTTTTTCGTATTCAATTTTGATTTTAATTTAGTGAAAATCAGTTTTAGTTTGTTGTATTAATTTGAAAATGCAAATAAAATCAACTCCTTAATGAAGTATTTAAATTTTGCACACTTTTGGCAGATTTTTATAAAATTTTTTCAAATATTTTAGACAAAATTTCGCAGATTTATTAAAACATAACTTCTGGCAACAGTCGGATTATATGAAATTATAAATATCGACAAAATTGGTGTAGATTTTACTTGAGTTCTCAAAATGAATTTTTGAATAATTAAATAAACTAATAAAAAATAAATTTAAAAAATTATTTAAAGGAAGAGCGATTTATCAACCGCAAAATTTTATAAATGAAAGTGTGACAACACTTATTTGTTTATGACTCCGGTTTCCTTTAAGGATAAATGAAAAAACTCTGAATCTAAGCTCAGCAATACTTCTATTAAAGCTTTTGGAAATATTATTAAAACCGAACAACTAAAATTTCTCACAGTTTGCCGCGTCAAATATACTGGGGTGGCGAAAAAGTGCATTTGGGGTTTGAATGTGTTGTAACTTTTTGAATTAATTAATTGACTGCATTTTATTATTATTATTTTTTTTTTAATTTTGTGATGAGATCTTAGAAATTTTGAATTGGAACAGAACCCAACAGAATAGCGATCAAATTTTGCTGAATTTTATTTAGAAAATCAACGATCTATCATTTTGATGCAGCCTGCTTGTCGTCATTTTTGTTTTAAATCTGTCCTTTTTATATTGAATGATTTTGTAAACCAGCAAAATTCCAGGACATAAGCTACAGAGAATCCAAGAACAATTCATCAGCAGCAACAATTACAGCCGCTTCAGTGTACTGTTTGGTGCGCTGTATCGTTTGAAAGGATGTCTTTAAGAAAGGTACGTGATGCCACAGTCGCAGTTAATGGCGCTGAATATCGCAGGATGTTGGACAACTTTTTGAGGCCGGCTTTAGAAAGCCATTCAAAAGACGGTGGCACAGCCCACAATGCGAACGCATTATTTCGCGCAGAAGCGATTTTAATTGGTTTCCACGTTCGCGACAGACTGTCTTCCTTGGCGTTCTTTGAAGGAAATGGTGTACCAGCAGCCAGACCGCAGTTAAAACAAAATATTGGCAATGAAATTCAAGGCATAACAGCGGATGTTTTACGGAAAGTTGTGAAAAAATTACTGGAACGAGTACAAATTCGCGAAGCCGCAAATAACCAACACTGGCAGGATGTAATTTGTCATTATTAAGCCAAAAATATTCTGAATTAACATACTTCATAAAAAAAGAATAATAATAATAGCAAAACCTTTTTAAACATTCAAACAATAACGGAAGTTTTGGCGCCGCCCTGTATAAAAAAATACTGGCACTGATTAATCAGTTTGTTAGTGAATTTTTCTAAATTATTTTAAAATAACATAATAAAGAATTAAGTTAATAATTCCTAGAACTAAAAATTACAATTATAATTCTATATCTTTTCTTGTAAAGATACTTTTAAACACTTACCCAGCATGTATGAAGTTATGCAATTCTCTCCTTGTAAATACGCACATCCACCTGCCCGCAACTATTCGATTTGCAAGATCGTTCATGCTTTTTAGCAACCAACCAGGGCTTTTGACACCAGTACAATGAACAATCTGAAATATGAAAAAATATGTTTGTATGATAAGAAAATTAAATTTTATTTCATCTTAAAATAAGTTAAATAATAATCCCTTTTTTTTCTATGACTATTTGTCGACGTCACGCCAAGACTGTATCAAAAATACTATCGAGTGGACCTGTTCCTTGTGGACAACAATTAGTTATTATTTACGGCCTGTTGCTATTATCCAGGGATTGTGATATAGCAAAAGGCTGTTAAATATGTTCGCCCATATTATGAATGACGGCGTTGACGTCACATCAACACCACAATCGTCCCTTGTCTAGCCTTTATCGACAGAAATGGACTTCTGGTAACATGTTCTATTAATATTTTATGTCTTGGATAATACCAAAAGGCTGTTAATAATAATTAAATATTGTCGACAATTAAATGACAAGTGATAAGTTTTTGCTGTCGTGTTGATGTGACGTCGACGTCGTCATTCATAATATGAGCGATTGTCTTGACGTGATGTCGACAAATAGAATAAGGGGAACAAATTGAATAAGATTAAAAAGATTAAAAAGCCGTAACATTTTCGGACATCGCAATTTAGATAATTAAAGTTTGAAATTCAATGCCAGAAAACGCCATAATGGGTGTTTTTTTAGAAAGCGACACACGTTTAAATCATTATAAAATAAGAAAATATATTTTTAATATCAATGAAATTTTGAAATTTGAATGAAAATTTTATGAAAGTAATTTTTAAATATGATTTCTGCCATGTGGCCGCCACGGCTGGCTCATAGAAGGCGCAATCTGGAACACCAATTTTTAACAATCTTTCACAGCATTTGCTGGCTAATTTCGGTCGATAACTCTTAAAATATTCAAATGTTTATCGACTTCGACAAGCGACTTAACACAACCCCAAATAGTCCCATGGGTTTAAGTCACACGATCTTCGTAACCAATTAATTGGCCCATTACGTGAACTTTTTTTTCCATCCAGAGTTTTTTTGAGTAAATCAATTGTAGCGCCCATTGAGTGGCATGTGGTTCCGTCCTGTTGGAACCACGTATCAACAAGACTAATGTCACGTTAATGAAGTATTCGAATCATGTTTGTATACCATTCACTTGTTGAAGGCATTTAGGCCAATGACACCGCCAGTCCATAAAGCGGACTGAGCAATAATTTTCTGTGGATTTAAATTTCTAGTGGATTCTTCTCACTCCAAATGCGACAGTTCTGTTTATTTACGTACCCATTCAACCAGAAATGGGCTTCAACGGAAAATAAAATTTTGAATGGTTGCGTTTGAGGAGTGGAACAATTATTTTGATTAAAATTTCAACAATTCGCTCGCGTTGTAAGTTCGATTCATAATGAAATTTCAAAGTGAACTAAACAAACAGCAACTATCAGCAGTTTAAGGGATGCTCCAAAAAGCAGTGACGCCAAGTCGAAGTTGTGACACTCTAAAAAAAAACACGCGTTATATAAAAATGACGAAGGTTGTCACAAATAAGTGCACACTATTGTGATTAATTGCGGTGGAATAATTAAACACGGTGGCATTTTTTAACATCGCATGGGCGCTGTTATATAGAAATTTACAGTTTGGAAGTCAAGGCCACACAACGAAATATACAGAAAAATTTAAAACTTTGCCACTAAACTCCTTCTTGCCTTTGCTGTGATATTAAATGCCACGGTGTGTCCTGGGCTTAAAAGAACACCGCCCAGTAGTTGATATAAAATATTAACAGAAAAGGTAACATTCCGAAGTTCCGAAAAGTTTTAGGACACAAATAATTTAAAGAATACGGGATATAAGAATTGCTGGTATTATAATCCAAATCGATTTGAAATAGTTCAAATAGTTCGAAACTGTATGCTTTCGATATACAGATTCGAAAGTTTTTTCTTTCGAAGCGAATTGCGCAATATTCCTTCCGAATATCAGACTTATTAAAAGTCAATCCGTATCCTTTTTCTAACTTTTTTAATATAAACTTTTTTAATTTCGCATAATAAATTCCAGTTTTCCGCATGTTGTCATAAAAAAAGCTCTGCACTTATAATAATAAAAAAAAAGAGCCATTGAGTGTTAAATTGTTACATGCATATTTACATTAAACAAACACATCAAGATTAGAGACAGGAAATACTGAACAACACAGACAGACTGCTGACGAATAAATAGAAGCAAACATGAAACCAAAAAAGCATGAATATTACGAGTGCATGAAAATATGCAGTAAAAGTCAACAGCCTACAAAAGACAACTAACTTAAACGAAAAAGAGAGAGAGAGAGAGAGAGAGAGAGAGAGGAAAAAAACTCCCTGACAAAATGACAACAAAAATAAACGCTTCACATAAAACTAACAACTAACAACAACACGAAACAACAAAGAATTTGCAAGTTGAATGTGTTTGATGAAAGTTAAACAGAGAACACTAACAAAAACAAACAATTGTTGGTTGTCTTGTTGTTGTTGTTGTTGTTCAACTATAAAACTGCTAGAAAGCACGAAGCTTAAACGTAAGAATATAAATAAACACCCACACAGACACATACAAAGACAATAAAGGAAGATAAAAGTTTTACCAGAAACATTCACAAGCAAAAGCAGAAGGTACGAGAGTGTGTGTTTTAGCCATGATTTCACCAATACAAACTGCAAGAGGCATAAATATTCCATTGTTATGCATGCCCTCACACACACACATACACATGCGGTAGAAATTGCTTTAGCTTTTGCATACTGCATGCATTTGCAATTTGCCACAAGGGAACCGGAAATGCAATTCAAACACACGCACATATTAATGTGTCTTCTTCTTGTTTTTGCTTCTCGGTTTTTGCATTTTATCAACAGCAGAACAACTACAAAGATAAACAAAAATAAAAAAGCAACATTCTTTTTTTTTTATCCCTAAAAAGGAAGAGAAGAACAAGAATTTATGGTTTAATGCTTTTGTAACGAAATTTATGCAAATAAACAATTTGAGACACGCATACATTTGCAATCACAAAAAGTTACTGCGAAAGGGAGCGAGGAGTTTTGGTGTGCAGCTTATAAAAAGACAATCAATTTTGTGAACTCTCAAGTTTTGAAATTCAAGTTTTGCCGTGTTCAAGCAAATTTTAGAGAAATTGTTGTTTAATTTTAAATACTTTTATTATTATTATTATAAGTTATAAACAACTTTCTTTATTTCTCAAACGACCCAATAAAAATCAGCCCAGTTCTAACAAAAAAAATTTTTTCGCAGCGAATAGTTTTTTTCAAATTTGAAAATATTTAAAGTCTAGCATCTTTTCAAAAATTATAAATTTCTTAAACATTTTCTTGGAAATTGCTGAATTTTCTTGGGGCGTTTGCTTTTTAGTAGTTAAAAAAATTACAATAATATTTCTCATTTATAAAATAAAAATATTAAAATTTAACTTTGAAAAGGAGTAACTCCTTCCAAAAAAATCAATTTATTTATTATTCAACTACAGTTTTGAAAAGTTTCAAACTTATCAAAAGACTTCTATAAACATTTTCTTTTCATAGTTTTCTAGAGATCTCTTAATATTTTCTAATATCTCTTAAGAATGTCATCATTTTGATTCGATTCGGTTATGCCACGCACAAGTTATAAGCGGCTCACGTACTCACATATGCACACACACACACGCACACACACACACGCACACACACACACACATTCACATATATTAACACTTTCCCACATGCACACACACACACTCTCACCCTTTCCCACATACACCAACTCGACCTCATACATAAAGACATACACATAGTGGTTGGCATCCAGATGTAGTTAGAGAAGCTTCTTCAGTACTTCGAAACGTGGATATCTGATGAAGACTCGAAACTGGGTAAAATTAAAAATTTGACTATTTTTGTTGTAAAATTCAAATTCTAGCGGGAATTTAACATATAAAAATTTCTTTTTTTTTAAAAAAAGGCTTTAAAAAGTCAAATTTTTAAAAAATTTTCTGCGAAAAGGCTAAGTTTTTGTTAAGTACTTTTTAACTGGTCAGTACTTTCAGAAAGAATTAAGCCCATATGGAATTGGTAAAAAATTTGTTTTTAAGTTTAGAAGGAGGATTTACCTCTTTTCAAAAAAATCAGATTCTCAAAAATTTTCTTGGGCGGGGCCGTTTTTTAAAGGAGTGAGACAAAGTGGAATATACCAAACGTATATATATATATATATATATATATATATATATATATATGTATATGTCTATATATATATATACACATATATATATATATATATATATATATATATATATATATATATCTATATATCTATATACATATATATATATATATATATATATATATATATATATATATACATATATATATATATATATATATATATATATATATATCTATATACATATATATATATATATATATATATATATATATACATATATATATATATATATATATATATATATATACATATATATATATATATATATATATATATATATATATTTATATATATATATATATATATATATATATTTATATATATATATATATATATATATATATTTATATATATATATATATATATATATATATATATATATATATATACATATATATATATATATATATATATATATATATACAGCCTAGTCCAAGAACAGTTTTAAACAGTTTGGAAAGGAGTAAATTCTTCAAATGTACCCCTCAAATTGATCACTTTGAATTTTTTTAATAAGATCTTGGGGAAAAAAGAATCAGCACATAATTAAAATTAAAGAGTTCAAATTTGAAATTTTTTTATTTCATTATTATTTTTTGTAAAGGAACACACATTTCTATTATTAAGTAACATATAACTTTCTGTACTTCTGAAACTAGTGACAACGTGGAAGGAACAAAAAAAGGTAGCCTATTCCAAGAAAATTGTTAAAACTTAATCTTAAGTGCCGGCGCTACAGCTTTTAGCGTAGCCTGCGTAAAAGGAATGTATGAAAAAATATTAATACTAAAAATATTATTTAAAAATATCATCAAACAAAAACAGGAAATAACAAGAAAAGGAAAACCGTCTGAAGTGCTTTAACGCAACTGACAATAGCCAAAAATTAAATTGTCATATTAAAGAAAAAAAATGCAAAAATGAAAATGTTTCAAAACTCAGCTGCGGTTTTAGTTTGCACCGACTAAAACTAAATAAAATAAAAATAATCTTTAGAAATCCTACAAGACGAAAAGTGTAACTATTCGAACGAATGTTGTCTTGCAGCAAAAACGGAAAGCCATTGAAAAGTTAATCTCGAATAAAGACGAACGTTTCTATTAACAAGAGGAAACAACTTTTTATTTTTATATGAAAACACTGTCTGTGCAACTTGCAGTTGCATGTGTGCACTCGTATTTATATTCATTTATTTACGAGTGCATGTCTCAATGACTTTTTCTTCTCGAGATCTCTCATTTGAATTGTAACTTTTTTTTTTTTTCATTTTTATTTATCACGTTAACTGGTTTCTGTAGTAAATGTTGGCTACAGCAATAGGAATTATAATAAAAAGAAGGGATTTTTTTTCTTAATAAGATAATTATTTGCTGATATAAATAAATGTCTGGCCTTTTATATGTTGCCTTGAAGTTTGTTGTTAATGTATTTTATTATCATTTTTTTGTTTTTTTTTGTTTGGACAGTATGACCCCTACATATGGAGTGCACTGTACCTGAACTAGAAAGAAGGAGATAGTGAACAGATGAAGACAGATTAGAATGTTGTTGCATCTATTTTTACTTGTTTATTTCGCTGATGAATTTTTTTCTCTACTGATACCCACGAAGGAGGCTGTTGGATTCTGCTCTTTTAGTGCCTGCAGGATTCTGGTGCCTTGAAAAGCCCTTTTTAAATCACTGATTTTTATATATTTTGATTCAATCCGCACATTTTTGCTCTGATCTTCTTTAAAATATTTAGAGAAAAATTAAAAAAAAACATTTTCTCTATTTTTTTTAATTTTTTATGTCTAATTTTTTATCATTGAGAGAGAATTGAAAGGAAATTTTAGTTCAAAATAGCAGGAATGGAAAAGGGGATATTTTGCGGGGAATTTTTACTGGCAACAGAGGGCCGATATTGACTCTTGTCGATGATTTTATATGCGCTTTGCTTTAATAGCTCGACTTTTTTAAATATTTTATTCCAATAAATTATAATTATTTACTTTATGAACACCAACAACACAAAAAAACCACAGCAGTTTGTTAGTATAACTAATGGCGTGTTCTTTTCTGAAAAAAATTCAAAATTTTTTCCCTTTTTTTCTAAAAACCTGCAAATTGGAGAAGTTTTAAAACTTATATTATTTTTCCTCAGAGCAGTTTGAATAACTTCTAATAAATATAAATTTTCAGATGATAGAATGTTGCCATTTTGTATAAAAAAGTGTAAAATATGTTGCATTCTTTTTTAGAAAGGAAATAAACACAAACAGTTTGATCCGAACTTACTGCTCCCATTCGAATCTTTTAAAGGACAGCAACTCCCTTTATTTTTTCAATGCTCGAGATGACAAGGATTTTAACACAAAACAAAAAGGCATGCTCAGAACAATTTCGTGGCAAATTTTCACTAAAACATAGATTTTTGTTAGTATTCCATTGTTGCTATTGTTGTTGGCAACACATTGTTTTAAAACTATGATGAACCCCACAATACGTAAATAAACTAACAAATAAACAACCGAACAAAACATGTACATAAAGAATATATCCGGTTTATGTAACGCAACACTCGTTTACACAACCCGTAGCACATATTTTTTATTTTTATTTGTGCCTGTTCGAGTGTTGGTGTGCAAGTAACTACGAAAGTATCTCTTTTACACCAGGGAATTGTAGAAAACTATTTTTAAACTTTTGCATACGCACACACACACACACACACACACACACAAAGACACAATAGTACATGTATAAAATAGATTGTATATTTTGCTTTGTTTTTATTTTAATACACCAGAGTAAAATAAACAGCACTTCGCATGAGAGATTTAAAAAAAAGAACGAAATATTGCAACAAAAAAAAAAAAAAACAAATTCCCCTACTCACACAAGCAAACACTTCCTTCGACATGTTTTATTTTTAACCATTTCGAAACAGGACGCACAACGAACCACTAGAGAAACTGTAAAAAAAAAGGAGAAACAATGTAGCAATAAAAATAGCAAATGGAAACAAAATTCGTGTTTGGGGGTTTATTTTTAATAACCAGAAAATATTAGCCAACTATTGAAATTTTATATATTTTTTTAAAGTTTATTCAGAGAAATTTGCTTAACACAATTAACAACTGCCGCATTGCAAAAGGTGTTTGAGGGAAAAATTTGCTCCTGTTAGTAATAAAAGTCAAACAACATTCGGCGAACTCAACTAAAATTTATAATCTATTCGCAATAATGTTAAGAAATTGCTAACACCCAAAAAAGTATCACACTGTGCAACATGATATAATAAATTGAATTCAAGTCTCGCCCATCTTTCAAGCATTTGAATTTATTAACTTTAAAGCCTCTCTCTTTTTTATAAATACTCCTGCTAATTCCCTTAACAAAAACTAACTCAATAACATCAATTATGGAATAAAATTTCATTTTGCTAATGCCAACTTTCCTTTAAGCACAGCAAATCTGTTCAAGAATTCAATTTAAGAAAAAAAAAATAGTTTTTAAAAGTATTTATTTTAGCTGTTGTGAATACAAAATTTCAAACATCGCATTCGTTGGCATAAAAAGTTATTAAATTAGCAATTTATTATATAAACAAATACGTTCGTTTAGCACTGATTCCCATTTAGGCACGGCAAAGCCATAAGCGCAGGGGATTTCAGCAAACAGCAAAATTAAGCGCTCCACAATTGTTTTTAAATGGAAATAAAACTTTGAATATCAATTAAATAGATTATGAAAGCAAATATAAATTTTGGCATATCAATCCATTAGGGAAGGCGAAATATTAAATAAAATGTTATTAAGGTTTTTTAACGCTTTCAAGTACGAGGTCTGCAACAAAAGTTTTTATAATTATTTTTGTTTTATAAATTTCTGTTTTGTTCCCTGTTTGTGACAACTTTTTTTTCTTAATACTTGAAACAATTCTGATATGCAGTTTGATGTATAGCCTTGAGCTCTTTTAAGGACTCTTAGGGATTTTTATCTTCGTTGCATTGGAGTTTGGTTTCCAAGTCGGAACAATATTCCCATGATTTTTTACCACATCTAAGCAATTCTAGATTGCCATTGACGTCATTCAACAACTCCTGAATGGTGCTCATGCCACAGACTTGTTATTCTAAATTGAGCTATTATGTAACGAATTTCGCTAACACACACTTAGTGCCCACTGTTCGAAAGAAAAACAAATTGCATGGCATAAGACGATAGACATATTGACATGCTTGAGAAGTCCCCTCATAATATTTTCCACGATTCTGCATAATTTTCTTCACATGCTGAGGAGTCCAGGAAAAGGATCCTCAGTCGCATCTTCTCAACATTCCATTAAAAGCTTGAAGCACTTGTAAACATGTTTCTGACTCGCGATACAATCACCGTGGGTTACTTCAAATATTGCAGGTGCTTTTGAACACTAATTAATGTTGCTTTCTATTCTAGAAAAGAGTGCAACATTTTTTACACTTTTCAATAGAAAATGGCAACATTCTGTTATTTTAAAATAAATAATTTTCTAGAGATTAATTGAATATTCTTTACGAAAAATAATTTATATTTAAAAATCCTTCAAACTGCCACAAATTAGAAAAGATGTAAAAATATGTTAAACATTTTAAAAAAAAGAAAACGCCTTTCATTTCATCTTTACACTTTTTTTATGTCAACTCTTGTACCACAATTTTCGACAGCCGAAAAGCGCCGACCATGCAAAATACTTCCAACATTTATCACTCCCACAAATAAATTAAACACGCGAAATGGCTGAAACTCGGAACAGATACTCCAGAGAGTACAACAAAATAAAAAAAAGATTATGGCCACATGATTTTTTAATTCACTTAAATTAGAAAAGCAATGGAAAGAAGAGTTCCAGGATTTGCCTGGATGCAAGGAAACGACAAACAAAAATTTAATAATAAACTCCCGGGTTTTAACACTGCCATCACGCTGGTGCTTTAACTCACAAAAGCAATCGCAAAGCTGCGTGTTCTGTAAAATCCAGTGCCAACACTCCTGCAAGATGAGCTGATTTCGCAAGATTAATCCTTTTCATGTGCTTTTTTCATTTGAATATTATATTAAGACGTAGTGTTCCAAACTTTTTGATTCCATAATATGAAAAAATAGTTCTTTGGCAATGCAACTATTTATTTGATCCAAACTGTCGGTTGCACTACAACAGACAATAAGACCAGTCATTGATTTTGTACAGGACTCGAAAAATTTCTTAATAATATATTTCGAATTAAACCAAAGTTTGAAATGGAATAATCTTTTTTTGAAGAGGCTGGCAAAATAATCATGATGTCAATAGAGCTTATAAGCTCTAGAGCAAAAATCATATTTCGATTCAAGCCACTGCGGGTTAATCTTGTTTTGCTTATATTATATTTTGAAATCTTAAAATAGCCCGGGATATTTGTTATTTAGTTCTTATAAGATAATTCTTAATTTAAATTCAATTTCATGTTCAATTCAGCCACAATTCTGTGAACATGAATGGGTCACACTCTGAGTAGTTCCTGAATCAAATAGTAGATTAAAAAAAATCAACATGCAGCCGCTGATTAATTTTGGAGCCTCTATTACTAAACTGCACCGTGCTTTCATGCTCCATTTTCTAAAATATATAACTTTTACAAAAAAATTCACAAGAAAATCAGTTGAATGCACTCTCCAACTGCCGTGAATTATTAAAAAAAAGTCACATCGCAAACACCGAAATTCTGGGAAAGAGTTGAATGCTCCTGGTCCACAATCAAGGGAAAAGCTTACAATGTTTATAAAGTCAATTTATGCACACAAATTTAATGCTTTTTATTATTAAATTCAACCGATAACGAGGAATAAAACGTCAAAAGCAAAACAGTTGTAATTTCTCCGTCCTAATTTTTGTTATTCCTCTTGTGATAATTCCGGAATAATTTTTGCCGGAAACAATTAATTGGGAGAGAAAAAGATGCCCTGCAAATATTCTTAATTGGGCAGAATATATAAAATTAAAAACTTAATAAATATAAAAACTTGTAAATAAAGAATGGATTTAAAAGGATTAAATTCATTATAATTCTTATTTCGATTTTCATAGGATTCCTTCCACTTCAACTGTTGCAGTGACCCAGAGCTTCATTGCGAATGATGAAAAATTTAGAAATTGACTTTTATTTAATGCGTTTACGTACGTCTCTCCAGAATTCTATTGTGGAATTCAGATTGGGCCATTCATATGGACTCAACTTTTGCGAAGGCTGTTCCAAAGTTGTTATATTTCCTGTTGTAGAGTCCAGTATTTCTTCTTTAAAATATTCCTCAAACTCGAACTTATTAGCATTCGAAATTATTAAATAAAGGAAAAGAATTGTATTTCTTAAGCGTAGAAAACGTGTAGGCAAAGTTTTCTTAACAAGGAAATGTTTTCTTAATAAACAATTGGAAAGTTTCAAAGAAAGTGATAAGTTCAATATTGTGTAGCTAAAGAAGTGCTAAATTTAGTTTCCGAAAATACTAAAATAGACATAAAATGCACAAATTGTTTTTTATGAATTAGCCCTTTATTTACGTGTACTTTTGTCTGTGACTGTATAAATACGGGCGTTTGTTTTCGCTTTCCTAAAAACATTTCAAACGATGCGAGAAATCGCAATTAATTAATTAATTATGCCTGAAGTATTAACAAATCAGTTGTTGATGTTGTTTTCTTTTGGAATTATCATGGGGGCAGGAAATTAATTCAGCTAATTCGTTAATGTATCAGCTGCCCAACTACTCAACTTTTCGTTAAAAGTGTTGAAGAATTCGAAACTTTTATTTTTTATTTAATCAAAGAACATAAATAATTATGGCTGCTATTTGCACTGTAATTTCAAGCTTCAATTGCGATACAAAGACATTAAAAAAGTTGAGCATTTTCTCATTTATAATAAACTCCTTGTAGCAAATATTGATAGAGCAACCCTCATGCAAAGAGAAAAGGAAAAAAGAGATGACGTAATAAATCTTAATTTGTCTGTTTTCTATTGATGTACTTCCTACGCAATTTTCTTCACACCACTTTATTTTTCAGCTGTTCTTTGTGTTATTAATTTGAATTTCATTACAAATACTTGTGTTCTGTTCTTCTGTATTCCGTATTTTATTTACACATTTTGAACAATTTCATTTTTACGTTTGCAGGGTTCACTTGGAATACTATCGCCAGCTCTTGCAGAATAAAAGCAAAATATAAGAAAAAAGAGAAGAGGAGGCAGAGAAACTCAATACCCACACCACAATCGCATTAGCATTTGCACAGTAGAGCACGCAAAAAGAAATAAAAAAAGTTTAACTTACTTTTGACAATTCTGTAGCAAAAGCATTGTCGGCATCAATACCATCACCGCTACCACTACCACTACCACTACCATCAGCATCCACATCAACATCATCATCGGCAGAAGCACCATTTGCCGCTACCACTTGCCAGCATTAGCAGCAGCACCGCCGCCACCATACTCGACTTTTACGTCAATATAATCAGAAACCACGACAACTGCCGCCACTACCCCAACAACAACAAAAACAACAGCATCAATTCCACAAGCACAACTACTCGAATTCACTACCCCCAATTGAGTGCACACACACACACACACAAGGAAAGAGCCAAACAGCCTAGCGAGCACAGCATAGAAACAAAATGAAACATTATCGCCACCATAATCAACTTGCAACATCAGCATGTACATTTATAGTGGTGGCATTGGCCTCATTGTCAATGTTGCCACATTCAGCATATGGCACAACAGAAGTACAAGAGACACCATTAGCTCTGCCAGTTGGTGAACAAACGCAGCCGACAACATCCTCGCAGGGCGAAATCTGGGAAGAGGACGATCATGAGATTTTAATACGCAACGAACGTGGCACAAAGAATGATGGTAAGTAAAACTCAAGTGACTGACGTCCCGCACACGTTGCTTGCTGGCACAAGCTCGCAGCAACGTCAAGCAAACGAGTGAATAAATAATAATTTTCAACTTAAAAGATAAAAAAATTTGAAAACTTTCTTCCCTCTATTTGCCTCAGCATATCGAATGTCCCATTTCACTCCATTTTCAAGAGTCAATGTCTGTTGGAGTTAAATTTGTTAAGCTGCACAAAGTCTATTTGAGGATGAATGGATGGTTATTTATACAATTCGAGAAAAAAATATTATTTTTGAGTTAAAGAAAAAAAAAGGCAGTTAAATAAATATTTTATACAGAAGTTGTTTAACGATGAAGGGAAATACTTTGAAGTCATTCTCCGCACAATTTAAATACGTTAATTAGTTAAGGGTTTTTTTGTTTTTTAATTTTACATCAAAAAAATTAATCCTTCTCAAATACTTGTGGCCCGGTACTTGGCGCACAATAAAGTTTTCAATTAAGTTGCTGTAGAGATTTAATAAATTATAGTTCAACATCTTTGTTATATAAAAATGTGTTTTTTTTTGTTACTCTTTTTACAAAAAGGAGTGGGAGACTTGATGCGCAATTATTTATCAGCGTTGCGCATACAAAAAATGTGTCCTAATTGTCAAAGGAGTTACTAAATTCTTGTCAAGTCAATCTGGTTAACTTCCCGCTAATTTTGACCGCAGAGCTGTCGCAACGTGGTCTTTTGATCTGTTCTATGCTTTTCAGCTCAAAAGTCTAATTAACGTTCTATAAAACACTTTTATTTTATATTTAATTTTTATATATAATTGTTTTTTTTAACAAAAGATTTACTTTATTTTTCTTTTTTATAAAAAATAATATTTAAAACAATTATTTTTAAAAATTAATTTGAAATTTAAAAAAATAATTAAGAATATCGAAGAATTAAAACACTTTTGCCTTGATTTTCGAACCGCTATAACTTTTGAATTAATCAACCGATTCTCACGTGACAAGAGTTGAAAACACTAACTGATCTGATAACCATATAGTTTCAGGATTATATTTTTTAAGAAATCATTTTGGAGCGGTTAGTAGCCACTGGCGTTATTTTTGAGTTTCAAAATGTGCGTGCGGAATCGATTGGTACAGCTATTAAAATTTCATTGCAAATTTTAATTTATTTTTATTATTTTTATCACTATTCTTTTATAATGTTGTTTAATTTACGAATCGAATGCAATGGAAGGCTGATCAACACGAAAATAAAAATTTTATTAATTTAAACTATAAGAGTAATATTTTGTTGAATATCAAAAATATTCATTGAAACAACATGTGCAGGTGTTAAATAATTCCGTTCGAGAAAAATATGAAAATTACAAAAACTTATATGAAATTATTTTAAAAATTATTTGCTTTGAGCAGAATTCGCATTTCAAAATACAGAGTGGGTAAATTTGAGGTTAGACATTGAACTGGCCGTCAAACGACGAAATGTCAAGAATTGAGCTCTCGTCCTTTGGCTTTTATTTAGTAAAAAGCTGGTTGAACTTTTGAGCAACGAATTTTAATTGTGAAAAATTTCTTCCAAAATAAGTTTTTAAGCCAATTCTCTTACTAACCTCAAATTTTAAAATTCTTTACAATAATTTAGTTTGTTTCTTTGAGAAGCGCACAGCTTTTCCTCAAATCAAAAATAATTGCTTGACGGAGCCGAAAAAGGCAAAGACCTTAACAAGCTAGCCTCAGCGTCCAATAAAAAGCCGTCTAATTCCATTCGAATGTTGAAGGTTCGGTTATAAATGTATTAAACATCAAGTTATTTAAGAAATTTGTATACTTCCTTACTATTCAATTTACTGAATTCTAAGAAACCAACTACTGGGGGCAAATCCCGGCACTCGATGCCGATCGAAATTCCTACTTAAATTGTGTTGAAATTTCGATCGGCGTCAAACGCGGTAGTAGTGCAATTTGCAATCTTATTTTCTAGCACAGAGTATGCACAGAACCAAATTTTAAATCTAATATTTCTAAATGTTAGCACAAAATTACAACAAAAGAAATACCAAATGATTACCCAACATTAATTTGTGGGAAAATTTTAGCCGGGTGTATGATTGATAATAATAAAAATATTGAAAATCACTCAACGCTACTGCGTCCTTGAATGGCGAAAGATTTCATAATTGTGATGCAACTAAACGAGTAGATGTGCTCGTTCATATATTCTCAATAGACGCAGTTTTATAAAATAATCCGCTGACATTCAAAGGATTAAGGCCAGAGTTGCCAGTGTAATAGAAATGGTTTACAAATCAGGTCATTTTTATTTATAGAGGACCTAAAAATTTAGTTGTAATTTTTCCAAGTTTAATGAGAATTAAAATAATGATTTTCTAAGGTATTGCAAATACACATGTAGTTGTATCCAGAAACATGTACGATAGTCTCACTGCGGGACATCTTGCACGATTGTCCTGAACGTCCTAGTCTTATGGTTGGTGGGAATGAGAATAGTACAACAACTCCTTAAGTCGTGACAGACATATTAAAAAGCTAAAGCCTAAAAAACTCTCTCTTACTTCAGAAGATATATTATTTTTGACAGGCTTCTCTAGGACATTTCTCTTACCGGCTTTTACTAAACCACAACCGATAGATTAATATTTATATAGGCTAATTGTTCTAACTTAGTTAAAATCTCAGAAAGACATGATGATAAATATTCCTAGGCACACAGGAAAGTCAACATCAGTTTTATTCAACTTACACAGCAGAGCAGAACAGCTGTTTTCGAAAGTCGCAACACTTTCATCTTCAGTGCTCATGTGTATATTGTGTTTGTCACCACTGTTTAGGTGGCTTAGTTGAATGTGATAACAGTTCGTATTGTATTTACACAAATTTTATTGTGAAAAAGAATCCGAGAACTGTATCAAGCTGATGTTAACACGTTTTTGTTTTAATACTCGGTAGTGTTACTACGGATTCTACAACAGGACAAGTACATAAAAGTTAGGATTACAGCCTGTCATCAAGTTTCTTAATTAAATCTATTGGCCCCCTCCATTGACAACGTCATGCGAAAATTTTCTGGCACCTCTTACGAAAGTTCAGAAACTCGAACTGGTTACTGGACAATTGAAAATTACTAAAGTTATCAGTTATTTTATATATTTTTTATATTTTCGTAACTTCTTTTACAACACCGACAATTATGGACCGACTTGAGTCTAAGAAAAGAGATAAATAACAACCGTCCCACCAAGCGTGTGACCTTGTGGCTGGGCATTTTGAAGTCTATTTATTAAGAATATCATCCGAATTAATATTGACAAAAATATATATAAAAACACCAAATAAATTTTTCTCCATTCTATTCAGAAAAAACTCAGCAGTTGGCGAGAAATTTATAAAACTAGGCAAAAATATTTCAAGAATTGCAATTTCGGGATTTCGACAACTTTTTCTAAGGCTTTTAGCGATCTCAGAAACAAATCCAATTTCTTCTTCTTCAACCACATCATTTCCTGCTTAAGTGAATATTTTTAAACTCCCGCTAGGAAAATTTAAACTTTGCAAAAAACAGGAAGTTGTTAGTTTTACCACTTAAAAAAAAATCGAGTTCATATCAGATCTCCACCCACGCTTTGAGGTCCCAAGAAGCTCCCTCAGCTGAAAGCCTGTTGCTAGTTTTGCATGTGAATGCAAGTATGTGACCAGCCTATAACTTCTGAATGGCTCAATCGCATCAAACCAAATTGGAAATATTTCAAAAGGTTCTCTAAAACTTAGATTTCATATGAATTTGAATCGATTAGAACGAGTAGATTTAAGGAAATCTCAAAGAAACTGATAAAAAAGATTTATTTTTAAGTGTTTTTTCTTGAATAACTTTTAAAAGGCTCTACTGGAAAAACTAAAAATATAAAAACCACATCAACTACAAACCTGTGCCTCGTTTCTGTAACTGAAGTGAGAATTTCTCGCATCCAAAAGCTAAATAATTATGGTTGTCATGCTCTTTATTGTAGGATTATCCATAAAATAATATGTTGATTATTATGATCATTAAGAAATATATTCTGACTAATTCTGTGTTTCACAGAGTGACGACAATTTTTTCGATGCGATAAGTTTTAACTTCAGTTACAGAAACGAGGCACTGGTAAAACCCCTTTAATTGATCGTATGATATTATGAACGGAAAAATTTGGAACAAGTCATTTTTTTAAACCTCCGAAGTTTATTTATCTGCTCAGTGTATGTGCTCGACTATTCTAAAGTAATTGAAAACTACACCAATCACCGCCTATCACTTGGGAATCATTTGCGTTCATGATATCAAAGTTAGAGCGGCTTGCAAATTAAAATATTGTGTTTTACTTGAAGAACTGAAAAGCTTGGAATAGCACAAAATCCAAGTTACGATAACTTTAAAGTTAACAGAAGTTGGAAACTACACAGGGATGCCCTCAAGGGACAACTTTTTTCCGTATTGATAAAAATTATAACAGAAAATACTAGAGTTAAGCGTGTTCCTCATAAATTTGAAAGCAACGCACGTCAATTTATGGAATTGGCGCAATAAAAATAATAGAACGTTAATTATGCAAATAGAGAGATACTAAAATAAACACAAAAGCGGTCCTTAAAATATGTACAATAAAAGTTTTATTACCGTCCTCATGTTCCGCAACTTTAAATATTTATGAGTATCATCTTGTAGACATAAATCATGGCAGCAGCTACGAAATTGTTTTAATTTATTTAATAGCTTTTGTCATGCTGAATATTTTTTTTTCCTTTTGTTGAGCAAATAAAAAAGATTATTTTTGTTCTTACCTGTTTACTTTTGCCGAGCTCGCTGAATGTGCCATTTTCTTCTCCAGCCGTCAGAGAACTAAAAATATAGAAAGAAAAAATAACAACATTTAGAAACTTTATTCAGCTATTTTATTTTCTAATTTGAATAACATAAAATCTAAGACTCATACTTTTATGAAATAAGCAGAAAAGTTTATTATTTTTTCGGCCAGCAAATATAATAAAACATGTATAAAAAATTTATATTCCAAAAATATATGACGCTCCCCCACCCCCAAACTAAAACAAATAGTTGGTCCTGCCGCCAACCAACAACCAAAATAATGAATGACTTGTGCAAAGACACGACTTAATAGAGAATAGAAGCTAAAAGAAAGTCTTTTAACATAAAAGTGCTATAAAAATAACTGCAATAAAGACAACAATATAAAAAATTAAATAAAGAAAATCTTAGACAACAACAGCAAATAACGTTGCAAAAGCCAAAGCAAGCAAGACGTCTAAAGCGGAAGCAGGAAACGGCCAACACATAACAATTTCTTTATGCACTACACTGCCGCAGCAAGAGATAAATGGCTGGAAATAAAGTTTAAAGTCTTAAATTTATAGCTGCTGGAAGACTAAAAATATATATGAGGAAATTTATCTCCTTGAGATGATGATAATATTGATAAAGAAGCTTAAAGTGAATTGAATAGTTGGACGGTGATTTATTGATATTCATTTAAAAGGAGTTTGAAGGAGGGATACACATTTTAATTATTTAATATTAAATGCAATTTGAACTTTTAATCAATTTTAAAATAACAAAAAATTCTTTTTAATCTCCTTTTCAGGACTTTCATGTCGTTATGGCAAAAATCCCTGGACCGAGTGTGACACTAAGACCAACACTCGCTCAAGAACGTTGACCCTTAAAAAAGGCGATCCAGCCTGCGACCAAACACGAACTATCCAGAAGAAGTGCAAGAAGGGTATGTATTTTGTTAAAGTAATTAAATTAAATAAATTTAAAAAATAAAACTGTTCCAAGCAGAATATAAAAAGAAGTTGTTCGAAAAGTTTTTTTATTTTAAATTTAAAATTTGGGTTTATCTTCTTATTTCTCTGAGATCTCTTGATTTAACTTTTAATATTGTGATACTTTCGCCTAGAAGATTAACTTCATGGCCTTGGAAACAGACACTGCAGAGAAAATCGCTTGAAAGTGCAACATACAACATCGGATTGCTTTTATTAAAAAACAAAATTGGACGAATCAAAGTTTTCGATTGTCTTATTCCAGTAGAATATCCAAACTGACGTTGGTTAGAATTTGCAAAAGAGCAAATTACTGCACCCGAAATTTGTCAAAAATGTCTATTTAAATTTTTATGAAATTTCGTTATCTGGGGGCAAATTACTAAATTCGATGTCGATTGAAATTTCTATATAAATTGTATTGAAGCTTCTATTGATAGCAAAAGCTGTTAGTCCCCTTTCACACACATCACGTTTTCTTGATCAGTTCTTCTTTAATTTTCTTTTAAACCTGCATTTACATTCAGACACGAACTTTTTGCTTCATCAAGTTTCATTGTCTCCGCTTTAACCTTTATATGCTGTTTGATATTTTGCAGCCAACTTCAAGTGTGAAGTTTACTTAAACTTGATGGTACAGTCAGGTTTGTACCTCTTTCCATTCTTTTCTTCCCTTTCTCCTATAAACTCAAGACTTGATGATTCAAACTTTATATGTGTATGAAAGGGGACTAATTTAGAGTCTGGTGACTTTTTTTTGCTGCATCACAATTTTAAATTATAATAAAATACTAAAATATTGGAATTAATCCTTTTTTTCTTTTAATCTGGTAAATAATTTCATGGCATATTTGTCCGCCCAGGATACCAGTTGCAAGCTCTTCTCTAACAGTCCAATTTTGGCCTACTTCTGCAACTAAATCTGGCCGCATTGCACAAGGGAAGGCTGATATATGGGCTCCCTCTGCTTCAAGAGCTGTAGGTTTATTGGCACAAATCAAGGACTTGAAACAGTCACTTAAAAAAGTTATCCAGAGACACTAAATTCGACCAGCGTACAAGTGCCCAGTTAGGGTTGCCTTTTTCCAATTTGTAATATTCTTGACACTCGCTAAAAAGAATTTCGCTTCTGCAAAGAAGTCTTGGCAAAACGTTTGAATTTATTGAAATTTTTTATATTTTTTCCATAATTTCTACTGGGAGTATATGGCTGCCATCCTACATTGTTGTTTTTGATTTATCACGCTTCTTCAAGTACTCTTTAATCGATCTCGGGGTTTTAATCCTTGAGGTTTCCACTTTAGTGCCACTATTCTTTCAGATGTGTTGACAATCCATCCCCAGTTTCTTACGTTTAACTTGTATTGATACGGATTCCTCTTTGGCCACATTCTGGAAATCGTTGCTGCTGATGTTGTTGAGTCAGTAAATATTTATAATCAAGAATATAAATAAAAGGTAAAATTCCGCTCTCCAGGTTTGTGGGAATTTTACGTATTGAAAAAAGTGACCTGGTTTTAAAACATCTTTAAACAAACGCACCACTGAACAGAACCACCTCTGGAAGTCAAATAGCTACCAAATCAATTATGCAATAAAACGATTGTTATGCGCGTCGAAATGGCTCGACAGCGCACTTTATTCATTATTTCGAGAAAAATAATTAAATTATTCCATTGTCTTGTTGAAAGTTTTGAACCGAGAGCAGTAACATTATCAAGAAAACGATTAATAACTGCATGAATTTTTTTGCTCAGTAGACATTTGACAATCAACAGGACGAAGGTCTTCATAGATCACGAATAGATTTATTTTTTCCCCAACTTCGAGTCATTGTTCCAGACTCACTGAAAAGAAATTTTAGCGCAATTCGGAGTGCTTTGGCTGAAGTAATACAGTCTTCTCCTGAGTGCTGGTCCTACTAAAAAAAAAAGTCTCAGCTGCCGATATGAACAAGTCTAATCACTGTTACCATTTCCTGCTTTTCGGATATTCGTTGGTGCTTCTTTTTCCTTTCCGAATAACACTATGCGACAAATGAAGACTTTTTGAAAAGTTCAATCGTAACTATATGGGTTCGATTATACTATCAAAATGGTAGTAAACTCCTATACTCAGTTTGGTCAAGTTGGTGACCGTTTTCTTTTTATGGGCCTCCAAAGTTTCTCAATATTAGCAAGATGCCCAAAAAGAGATGTCATCAGTTTTTGCCAAGAGCACGTTGAATATTTCCTGCAAAAATTTTATGACAGAAATATATTTCGTCTCAGAGATTTTTTAAAGAAATTAGAGAACAAAAATATTTTTTTCAGTTTTTTGATCATATCTTTTAGGAAATCCTGATTTATCATACACTATATTTGCTGCCACGGTAAAGCTGAACAACTTTTGTGAACATACCAATATGATCTGAACGTGTCTAGATACCAAAAAAAGGTCATAAAGACTCCCTTATGACTTAAAATTTAAATTTTTTACTCAAATTTTATGTTTTTTCAGTGTTGCATAGTGTAACCGAAATGTTATTGAATAGAGTTGCTGCCAAAGCCAGCAATTGTAGTGCTTTTTACGATTTGTTGCACTTTTATAGCTTTTTTTCATAATTAAATATTTAACTACTTTGGGAACTAAAGTATTTTACTGCTGTTCTTTAAAATATGTGCGCTTCTTTTTCCCATCTCAAATAAATTTGGATTTTGTTTTAAACTGTTTGTTTTAAAACTGTACGACTCATCGTTGAATACGTAATATCCTTTTTGTAGTTGTTGTACCAGCGGGTTCTCCAGGTGTGAATTTTACTTTAAAACTATTTACCTCTTTGACTCTGTTTGCGTATGCAAACAGCTCTTTCGGTGATGCAAGAGTCGGCATCACTGGATGTAGTACAAGATTCCATAATTTCCCGCTGACATTAAATTTGATATTTCATTTTCATTTTATTCAACATTATCTTTTCGTTTTTCTTCCACGAACATTAAAGAAGAAATATTCTACTTCCGTTGGAATAATTTTTTATTATTCAAATTTAAAAAATTTGTGAATATATTTAATTATGATTTCAGTTCCGTCATTTAATTTTTTTTGTTGTAATTTTCCTTATTGTTCGGGCAGCTGTTGCCGCTGCTGCTGCTGCTGCTCCAAAAGCCATAATTATGCAAAATGACTTTCAAGATGATTGTCACGGGTCATATTTGGCATAATATTTTATTTGTTGCATGCCCCTTTCAGTGTTTTTTTTTATATTTGTTATTCTGGCTTGTCATTCGGCCTGTTGGCCGACTGGCTGGCATTCTGTTATTTTAATTTGATGCAATAATTTTATATGTAAATACCGAACACAGAGAACGATATTTTGTTCTTTCATTTATAAAAATATTTGCTGGCATATTTTTCACAAAAACTTTTACATTATAAATAAATGCTTTTTGAAATTCTGTTTTACCTCATGCAGCCGTCCGTTGCTTACTTAAATTATTATTTGTTGAATTTTTCCTGGCCGGGAATTTCTCTGTTGGCGTGTTAAAATATATTCGAATCGTGACTATTATTTTGTTAAATAAAAAAATTAAAGCATTTCAAAACTGAATTAACACAATTCGCTTTTGTGAATGGAAAATATTTTTTATTTTATTTTTTTGTTGTTTTTGTAAAGGGACCATATGAACTCGTACGTTGTGTATATTCGTGCTGCAATAGAGCTGCAGCAAATGCAATTAGTACGTGTGCTTTGATTGCGTTCTCAAACCGGTGAAAATTAAATCAAATAGAAATTCTTTTAATTGTTTGAAAATTTAGGGTGCTCCAAGCCAAACAAAAAATTTAAATAAAAAATTTAGAAGACAAATATTTTGAATATTAAAACTGTCAGTTCTATTCGGTGCTTTCTTTTAAAGAGTCCCTCTTTAATTAAAATGACGCCCGATTCATATGAATTGTACAAAATATTTATGGCAAACCCTTCTAAAAACAATTTTTCCTCTACATATGAATTGCATTTTTTAGCATTATTTTTACTGTATTTACCAAATTTGTAAAACTAAAAACGTTTCTCAACGTGCTTTGAATTGCAAATTAATCTTTAGTGGATTATTGAAAATGCATCAAGAATTATTTTTTATATTTATCCTGAGTTTCGAAATGAACAGAATTATTAAAGAGAATTAAATATATCAAACTTGATTACACGTTATTCATATACAGCAGATGTGTGCGTAATCAGGACATGATTGCAAATTATTAAATATTAAATTATTGGCAAAATATTGGAATTTAAATCTCGTGTAAGACGTAAAACTTATTTAAGATTTAACACAAAATTATGTATTTAATAACAGGAAAATATGCGCTGATTTTTCTTCAGATTTAAATATTTTGATAAGATTTAAAAATCTTAATAGTGAACAGATTTTTAAACGTGTGCTCATTCCTAAGAATAATCACAGGAAACACAGGAATTTAATGTGGAATAATATAATTTTATTAGGGAAGCAGTGTAACTATTTCTTGAAAAATTAATTATAAATAAAAAATGTTACCCCATTCAACTTGAAGATAACAATCAAAAACACTTTTAAGTACCGATGACGGAAGTATAGCAACTAGCGAAAACAGCACTATTCTGCTGTGCTCTCTACTTTGAAAAAATGAATTGATGTTGATTTTTCTTTGTTTTTTTGGAATATTAATCAGATATTTTTGAACTTTAAATAATTAAATTTTAATTAAATATAAAATCCACTGTAACGGTTTGATTCATAAAAAGTTAACAGAATTTTATAAATCATTTATAAATTGCATTATTTCGTATTCAAAAACTATTCTATATACGAAAATTTATTGTCTAGTTTAACTTATTCTAAAGCTAAAATAAGATTTTTTTGTAAAAAATTGCATTTTTATCTTTAAATATCTTTGAAAATTTAAAATATCAAACAACTTTTTTTCAAATAACTCCCTTTAGTGTATATTTTGCGGAATTATCGTTTTAAGCTCTTCAATTTTAATTATGTGCAGATTCTTTTTTTCCAAAATTTTACTAAAAAATTCAAAGTGATCAATTGAGGAGTTTTATTAAGTTGCGAATTTCACTGGGGCTAATGCAGATCATCAGGAAACCTTTACCCAACATTTCTTCGAATAACCAAAGATATTTATTTCACACTTCGACTATAATAAATGAGAAGCTTAAACACAAACATCAAAGTTATAACAAAAACTCACTGACAATTTTTCCTTTTTTATTTTCTTACAATTCATTCTACAACTGGTTGGGTTTTTTTCGACTCTAATTGTAGTCGTAAGAGAAATAAAGAACAACAACAACTAATAATTGTTTTAATATAAAAACAATTTATTTAATTATATTTAATTTTCACTCTCTTTTTTGTTTCTACTTCAAGTGCAAACATTTCAAAGAGCGAAGTTGACAAAATCTTATAAACTGAAACTGATATTCACGGTATTGTAGCATTAAAAATGGTGGACGTTGTCTGCATCGAAACTAATTTTTTTTAAGAGTAGGACTAGCACTTAGGAGAAGACCCCTACATATACAGCGCATTGCGCTAGAACTTTGAAACGAGGAGATTCTCTTTAGAGGACAGATGAAGACAGCTGAAGACAGATTAAAAGACAGAGAATTTCTTTTTAACTATTATTACTTCGCCGGTGAATATTTTGCTACAGGTACCGACGAAGTAGGGTGTTGTATTGCGCTCTTTAGTACATGACGGCGTTAATTCGCTGTCCGTAGTGTTCAGCGATTAGTGATATGCCTTCATCAAAGACATTGTAAAATTTCAATTAACACAATCCTGCCCTAATGCAGATCAGAAAAATTCAACATCATATTCGTGATTGAGAGAGGAGGCGAACTCGGCATCTTCGTCTTGTGTTGTACTACTTCAGCCTCAACAGCACCCTCAAACACAAAAGAGCTACTTTACGTTTGTGAATATGACTCGTTAATAAACGTTTAATAACATCAAAGTATTTAACAACTATTGTGAACTTTAAGCATGCATTAAGAATGTTTTATGAATAAGACCATAAAAGTAGAGGTGAGAACATTTAAAAGATTATAAATACATTCTTCGAAAAACAAGTTAAGGTACAAAAAAAAAAATAAAATTGGCAGCAAAATAGACCAAAATCTTTATTCATAAAAATTATTTGATGCTTATAAGCTATTTATAACACAAATTTGTCTTATAACCAGCGTAAAATATCTTTTATGAAGACGATCTTAAGGTTGTTATCTGCATTGAAACTCATTTTTTTATTTGGTTCATGAGTAGGACCAGCACTCAGGACACGACCCCCACATATTAAGTGCATTGCGCTGGAAGTGGGAAAAGAGGAGATACTGTTAAATATATTTAAAAGCGATCAATTAAGCTGCAGGTTATTACAATTAGAAAATAGTTGACATAAATAAACACTTTTTGCACCTTCTCCTGGACTCATATAACTGCCCGCCACGAAATAAATACAGGGATACAATTTGGTTAAAGTAGGTTTGTTATGCTCCTTTAAACCAGCAATTTAATATTTTTAAAATGTCTTGTTAACTCAAAAATCTAATGCTAGGCTCTCTGTTGTTCCAACAACAATTCGATATCAATAGAACGAGCACATGTGCTACACTAACCCCAGAACAAAGAACGCCATAAAATATGAAACGGAAAACAGCGAAGCGATATTTAAATGCCAAACTTTTGTATTAAAAAAAAAAACAAACAAGAAATAAAGGCAAAATTGTGAAAATGCAAATATGGGAGAATATATTTCCTTGTTTATCGTTTGATATAGAAAATCCAACACGAGACCGAATGAATGGCTGAATGAATGCAAAGAATAGAACATTTAAATTCTATGGCTGCCTGACTGGGCGAGTGTATGTAAATGGTGGCCGCTACGACTACTACAAGCAAATGTTTGCATTCCCAAACATGTCTCATGGACACTTTTCTGTGACGCTCCACTACAATGTGGAGCCTTATTTTTTTCATACAGAGATTTCGTTGGAAGCCGTCCTAAAGCTGGCTGTGGTGGCTGGCTTATCGCGTCTGAATATATTAACATAACAATTTATACCAAAAACGTTTAGCGTGGCTTTTTAAAAGCAGATACTGGCTGACTAATAAAATTCTTCTTTTTTTTTGCCTTCTGCTTGGGAAGAATGTAACTGAATATGACATGATAGGAAAGAACGGCAAGCAGAGACATACTCGCAGCAAGGAAAACAACAGGAAAAAAGTATCTGATAAAATATTTTATTCTCTCTCATGTGTCTGTTAAGGCATTCAGTTTTTGTTCGCTGGTATGTGCGGCGGTTGTCTGGTTGGTTTTCTTTAATTTTTTTAGTTTTTTTTGTTCCTTTACAACATAATGTAATCCAAAAAATACGCAAGGATAACTTTATCCTTTTTAATGTTAACATTCATTCGCATTGAAGTTTTGATAAGTTTTTAAAATGTTGTTAAATGCAAATTGACTTAAACGAATTTATTTGTACAAATTTTTAAGCGAAAACGGAAACGAAAATGCCAGAAAACATTGAAAAAAAAAAGATTTCCATGTTTACAGCGTTTAATGGAAGTGTGATATGAAACCATCAATTCATTTCATTTTATTGCCTTCTTTTGGGGAACTGCTGCAGCGAACATGTAGTCGAGGTTTTGCTTGAATATAATTCTGGGCATCAGGCTAACAATTGTATTGCGGACGTTTAACAATTGAGACAACATTCAAATATTATAGAGGCAAGAATAAGAAAAATTTATATCGTCACCTAAAATGCACTACAGCGTATCTGCATATTTTAACAGTTGCAGGAGAAGCAGATTTATAAAATGGAAACTTATGGCGTTTTCTATTATAGAAAACATGTAACATTTTTCCACTTATTTTCTAAAAAGTGAAGGTTGGGAAGAGTTTTAAAACAGAAATTATTTTACGTGAGGGATGTAGGATTCATATCTAATAAATTCCTTATTTTGAAATGTCAAAATGTTGCCATTTTTTGTTGAAATGTGTGAAGAATGTTGCCTTATTTTATGGAAAAGAAATCTAGACTTGAAAATTTTATTTCAATATTCGAAGTAGTTTCCATTTTATAAGGTTTTTTGTTATGTCCTGTAAACTTTTGAAATATGATGATACATTATTTGGCATTTCAGGAGACGATACATTTTTCGGTGTTTTCCTAGTAGACGATTTAATTTTGATTAAAAATGTAATTAAGTTTCTCTCTTTCCGCATATTATCAAGGCAATAGGGTGTGCTGTATTTTATTTATACGACACCTGTTAGAAAAAAAATTTAAGCTTCTAGGAAACTATTGCAAAATCCTGACTCCTTGTCTGCAGCAATATTAATTTTCATACAAATAAATTGAATTGCTTGAAAGTTCCATATTTATTTCCACTTTTTTAGCTTCTTGAAGAGAAAAATATATATTTAAAAAGTCGGCAGATTATTCATATCACCCTCTCTTTATCCAAGTCCTTATCAGATCTTGAAATCATTTTTTCAGGGCAATGCGAATCCTAATAATCATGACACGAGGCAGAATCGAAACCACAATCTGCCACTTTTTATTTGACGTATTCACTATTTCAGCCAACAGCAGCCAAAACTTGCAACTTTCTGAAATTTTAAAATATATGAAGGCTGGAAGAGCGCTTTGAAATAAGTTTTATGGTACAATTTGCATTTAAAACACACTTCGTTTTTTAAATTAAAACTGATCAAAACAGGAGATAATATATTTCAGCATATTTTATTTAAAAAAAAACTAGTTCTCACGATATAATAAAATTATTAAGGAAAGAAGTCTATACAAAAATCCAACGCTAATAACTTCAAACAAAAGCATATCATCATACCTCGTCCGTGGAATTTCATAAAACTATTTCTACAACACTAATTGTCTCTCTCCTGTTGTCTAGTGTAGATAACGAAACAAATTGCACAAGTTAATGATTATTTGAATTGAAATCGCAGTACGATATCAAAAACAATTTACAAATCCACTTAATTTCCATTATTATAATTAACAGAGACAACATTAATTTGCGCCAGAGTAAAATGGAATAAAATTTTATTTTCATTAATGAAAGATTTTTTCTTTTGCTTGTAATTCCAGCATGTCGTTACGAGAAGGGCTCCTGGTCTGAATGTGCTACTGGGCAAATGACACGGGCTGACAAACTAAAGGCAACCAGCGATCCATCGTGCGAAGCAACACGTGTCATTAAGAAAAACTGCAAGCCAGGCAAATCCAAGGACAAAACTGCCAAGGAACAACGCAAAAACAAGGATAAAGGTGAGTGAGTAAATGTGAGTGAGAAATGTGTGAGATGTGCCAGGCTGGCCAATAAGCTGGTCTAACGTAATTAAGTGGAATTTTATGAATAACAAAAAAAGAAAAAAAAAAAAAAAAGAAGAAAGAAAATTGTACAAAATCATGATGGTGAAGGAGTCTTTCAGCAACTGCACACCGACTTAAGGACAATCATTTAATTGTGTGCAAAAATAGCAGAGAGCAAAGGACACACAATAACAACATTAAGATTGCAGGAAATATAAGCGGCTTCGTTAGTTTAAACTCATCACGAGTCAATTTGTTGTTGGTTGTCTTTAGCTGATTGCGAAAAATATTAATTTAGACTGTCTACTTAATGCTGCACAGCAGTTAACTGCTTTTTACTTCCAGCCCATTCTGCCTTTATTTTGCTTTGCTTATGTTATTATAGAAGGAAACGCGGAGGAGACTTTAATTATTTTTATTAATTTAATAAATTCGTATTAATAATAACGTGTTCGGGCTGTTGAGAGCTTTTGAGGAAACTTGAGCTTAAAATTATAAATTGTTTTATTTATTTTACAAGAAGAAAAAAAGCCAACAGATTTCCCTCAATTTATTTTTGAAACTAATTAAAACGTGCTTCAGAGTTTCTGAGAGTTGCAAAAGAGCAAATAAAAATTTTAATGGGTTTCTATTGCAGATGTTGTTGTGTTGTAGAGCAAAATTAATCATCCAGGGTAGTTTTCAAATAACTTTTTTACTGAATAACAAAATTTATTTTGAGTGGTGAAAATCTTTTTTGTTAATTGGAAAATAAGTGTATCAGCCAAGTGGCTGCCGGAAGTGTTAATACCCATTTAAGGACATTTTATCAAATTGTTTACAACTTTTCGGGGAATTTCTGATGTCCGCATTCCTGGTATATATTCTCTGTAAGAGCTGCGATTATCTGGAGCTTGTTGGCATAAAGCCCTGACTTCAAATAGCCCTTAAGAAAGAAGTCTGGAATGGTTAAATCGGGTGATCTTTCTGGCTATGAGAAATATCCAAAACGGAAGATTATGAGACCAGGCAATGTGTCCTTCAAAATATCCATTGTGGTTCCTGCTGTGCGTGTGGTTGCATCGAATTATTGGAATCAATTATTTACCAAACCCCTTTCATTCAATTCCAGCAGCGAGAAGTCGCTTATCATGGCTCTGTAGCGTTGTCAGTAACAGTAACTTTATTGCTGACGGCGTCCTCAAAATAATACGGTACAATAACTCCTCCCGCTTGATCCCCACTCAGTAGCTTTTCGTGCAACGCACTCGGATGATTAGTGCACCGGAAACAAAAATCTTTTTTCACTGATGTAACCGCTGAAAACGAAACTACGCCTCGTAACTCATGATGATTTTGGGCTCAAAGTCGCCTCTTCGTTAGTAAAAAAAATATCGACGCAATTGTTCTACTCTCTCGAGGAATATAGCGCTCGCTTAATTGTGTGTTTATATTCTCAAATTGTCTAGTTCACAAATGTCAAATATTACTGACGTAAAACGCTATTTGAAAGGATGATTAATTTAAGATCAAGAAAATTTCGGATTTGTCAAGGGTTCACTGTAACGCTTTTCTTTAGATCTACATGAGAAATTGGCAGTTCTTCGGTAGAATCTAGTACTTTGATGTGGTAAACAAACTGGTCGAAAAGAACGAATCCCATTCGTTCCAATATCACATGGATAATGAGGATGGACAAACGGTCTAATGTTTTTCAGGATGAAATTCAATCATAGGCGAATGTCAAGCTCGTTCATATAAAATACTTATCAAACAGCCGAGTGGCCTTCAGGGATCTTCTTTCATGAAATTTAGTTCCAGACTTGCTTTGTAATGCTTTGACTCGCTGCAAAGGATATGGGATTTCCTTATATTTGACGCAGAAGATAAATTGGTGAAAGGGGCTGCTGCTACGCCAATCTACAAAGCAGGCCTGTTTTGTAGAATAGGCTGGGTCAACGGACCCCTCACGGATAAGGGAAGAAGTTAATCTGGTAGCAGGAGGACCTTGGTTGTTTCGCCGACTGTGATGAAACGCTGCTCTACGACTTACCAGATGCCACCTGCGACTAGTTTTGGCTTAAATATTAATCATTTCCATGCCGTTTGTGTGTGAATACTGTACACATTTTAAGTCAGTGTATTGTCTTGCAGTCAAGATTAATTAGTCTAACCGTTTGGGTTCGGACCGATTTTTCTCTAAAGTTGCAATTTTCACAAGGGTTTTCGTGGCAACCTCCACAAGGCAAATCTTAATTATGATCAGTTGTACTGCCAGAGAGGTGGAAAGAATTTCGCTTGTGTTCCCCTTCAAGAGGAATATTTCCTTCGCAATAGTTTTTATTTTTCCTGCAACTTCACACAACAACAAAATTGAAGTTTTCGCATTATTTCCTTGAAAAAGAAAATGAAAAAAACCCTGCCATGTAGTGGTCACTTAATGAAAATTGCAAATACCAACTTTTCTATTTAAGAACGAACGTTCGCTCTCAAAGTTTATCGAAATTTTTTTTTTTAATTCTTCTGCAACACAAAGGATTTTCGTTCCAAGGCGTGTTTGTTTGTTTTCTTGGCCATTATCAAAGGAAAACTATTTAATTTAAAATGTATTGTAATAATGAAATAAGTTTTTAGTTTTCTAGTGCTGAGCTGCTGCTGCTGATGCTGCTGCAGCTGCGACTCATTGAATAAAGAACTACTTTAATTAGTTTGCTGCCAAGGTGGGGCTTGCTGAAGGCTGGTTTACATTCTATTATGATAAATAAAGTTTGTGTTGCGCAAATAGCAAAAAATAAATTTACAGAAAAAATAAGAAAATAAGAAGTTAAATAAAATAGCCGACATTGTAGATTTTTTAGCTGCTGTCAACTGATTAAGTATTTCTTGACTTGTACTTACAAGCATAAAGGACTATCGAGGACAAAAGACAACATGCTGTGAATAGTTTTGATATATTTTCTTAAGGGATAAAGTTTTTTTTTTCTTTATATCCCTGCAAAGGATATAAGCTGGCAAAGCGATGGCGAAGGAACAAAGTTTTTCTTGAGAACAAATTGTATAGACATGCCAAAAAATAAACAAATAACACAAAGACCGATGGCGTCTAAAATATGTAGTTTTTTTTCATTCTCGTAAAGAAAATAAATTGATATTAATCAGCAAAATTGAAGAAGTTGAAAAAAAGTGAAATAATACGATAGAATTTCTTTCAGTGTGAATCAAACTATACAATCACATAAAGCGTTCGCAGTAAATGTGAGCGAAAGGAAGCACTTATGTCGCCGCTACACTTATGTGGCGTTTTCCTTTGTGGAAAGGAGGCAACATTTTTCCTTTTCTTATTTTAAAAGTGTAAGTTTCGAGCAGAAATTATTTTTCGTAAGAGATGTTGGACTAATTTCTAATGAATTATTTGTTTTTAAATGAAAGAAAACTGCCACTTTTTTATTAAAAAGTGTGAAAAATGTAGCCTTATTTTCTAGAAAAGAAATCATTATTAAATTAACAGCGTTTAAATAATAATATTTGTAATAAAATAGAGTTCATGTAAATTTTTTACATTCCGTCTTTAGTGAAAAATTAAATATTTTATTATTAATTAATCATTCGACTCTGTAGCACATGAGTTTTTGTAGCGTTCTTCGAATCTGAACCCCTGAGCTCTTGACTAGAAATTCTAATATTCCACTTTTAATAAGAAATTTATTTAACACACAACTATTTTAACTGTAAAATATTAAAACAAAAATGTATTATATTTGAAGCAAATAATTTCCAATTCCTCCCTTTACTTGCAGGTCCCCGCAAGGGTCGTGCCTAAATTTCTTATTAAGTCTTAACTACAAGACACCCAGCGACATATTTCTGTTTAAAAAAATTAAATTTTAAAGCAAAACGAAAGATCAATATGAAGAACAAATAAACCAACTTTAAAGTTATAAGTATAAAAATAAAAATAAAAATTATTGATAAAAGGAAAATCCAACAAACGAGTATAAAGGAAAATTTATTAAGTAAAATTAAGTAAAACCCAACACACAACTTATACAAAAACCAAAAATCCAACAACATATAAAATTTTAAAATAAACAAAAACAAGAAATTAATAAAATAGTTTATGTAATAATTATTATTCAAAAATAGCAACATACAAAATTAAATGAAAATGAAAATGAAAACAAACCCCGAAACCCATAAAATTAAATAATAGTTTTTAATATTAATTTCTATTCAAACTAAAGACAAACATAAAATTATATTTAATCTCATTAAAACTAGAAAAAAACCAAATAAATGAATACTTTCCCCTCCCCCCAACCCTTCTTCCTCTATATTTGATGGTTTACTAGTCAGCGTCCTCGTAATTATTTAACAAAACCTAAGAAAAACAAGTTTTAAACACTAAATGTTTTAAGTTTTATTTTATTAAATTTAATTTTAGTTAAGAGTTGAAAAAGAAAAATACAATACGATACTAAATACTACTAACAAAAAAACAATTTAATAGGAACAACAATAAAAACACGAAAAAACACGAAACATACACAAACATCATATTGAAACACACTGGAAACAAACAATTAATTCAAACAAATATTAAATTAAAACATCCAAATATTATAGACATTAAAAGTTGCTATAAAACACACAAAAGAAAAACGTGAATTAAGAGAAAACTCAAGATGAAAAACAATACAAGAATCATTTTCAACAAAAAAATAAAAATAAAAAATTAACATAAAACATGAAAAATACACAATTCGTACGCATTAAAAATTTATGAAACTTAAATAAGCAGCCCGATTCGAGCAGATAAATAATATTCTTAAGACGAAATAATTACAAAAATTTTAAATAGTTTAAAGTCTTTTTACTGAAAACTGACATTTAAAACAAGATTTTCTTCATCTAGTACAGCAACTCCCGAACAATGAATGCCCCTGTATGATAAAGTAGTTTTTAATATATATATATATATATATATATATATATATATATATATCAGTAGCGAGATATTACAGTTTTAAAAAGTTCTATCGAAGTTAATTCCCAACACACATTAAGAACAAAATATCAAACAATTCAATAAAGAAGTTACTTCTGATTCGTCACACTTCAATCCGCATTCGACTTGATTTAAATATTATAAAAAACTTTATAATATTTAAATCAATTCCCTTTCATTCAACTTGAATTATCTGATTAATTATTGAAGTATTCCATATGACTGGTGCCAATAACTTATTTAATAAATCATTTATAGCTTTTCAGTCCAAACTCCATAAAATGAAGTACTTCAAAACACGCCTTCAACAGGCGAGAATCGTTTCAAAGTGGCTCAAAATATTACTTAAGACAATACCCGATCTTTGCTTCCAGAATATGGCTGCTTATTTAGTTCTCTGTCATCAAGATAACATTTTATTATATAACAATAAGAAGTAATTTATTAATTACTCAAACTTATACATTTACAAAAACGAAAAGGAAAACAAAAAAAAACTTTAATTAAAATCAGTGAAATTAAAAACATTATGAGAGACATGATCGAAAATCAACTTAAAAAACAACTGATTTATTTAAAAAAGATAAAATTCCCAAAACTTATAAATTTAAATTAAAAGAAAAAAACAGAGAATATGAAAACATTTTCTTATAAATTTATATGTTTTAAGGTATTAAACAAGTAAAATAAAATACAAGAGAAAAACAAAAACAAAATTACAAAAACAACAAACAATTATATTATTATTATTAGTTGTATCCATAAACTGATCAATAAAAATTAAAAAGTTAAAAACTGATGTTCACATAATGACGCATGATTGTTGAGAAGGAATGTTTTATTTTTTTGGAAAGGTAAGGACAAGAAAGGAATGGTGTTACACCAGGGTTACCTCATTTATGCACCCAAAACGTTAAGAAATGTGGGGCAGGGCAACCAGATTTTTTAAGTAAAAACCGACATAAAAGTCCCTTAAATACGCAGTGTAGTGTGCCTGAAGTAGAAAGAACGGGACAGTGTCCAGAGGACGGATGAAAAACATTTCTTGTAGCCATTTCATTTTGTACTTCCCCGGCGAATTTTTGCTGCAATACCGACGATGGAGGCAGCTGTTATGCGCTCTTTAGCACATGATATCACTCGCGATCAGAAGCCAGTTTCTCAAAGCTGTACGTTGCAAATCTGAAAGCAAAATACCCGTACAATAAATAAATTTTGTAAGAAAAGCTGTTGTTTTATAAGGACTTTTATATGCCCCGACTTGTATCGGGTAATTTTGAAAAATAAGCTCCAGTGCAACGCGTTCGTCATTGAAACACACCGACAACAGTTAATAAAAACGCGCTCTATTAGTGTTAACCATATAACCCAGCAAACAGCTTGACAGCTTCAGTTGTGAAATAAAACTTAAGCCAAGAATATATAAAAATAGAATACGAGAGTTGTGTAAACTGTTAAGAGTTTCGAGACACAATAAGCATATTTTGTTGGTTCTCTCCGAAAGCCTTGACTTAAAAAGTATATCACTGGCGTTATCTGGTTGACATTCTGATGGGATCTATTTTTAAATTATAATTTGTGAAATAAATCCGCAGTGGTAACGAGAAGGAGTCGATTTTATGAGACTGCTATTTGTCTACTTTTTCCAAATAATCTGGCAGCTTGAGTATTGGTTTCCAATGCTTCCAGATTTTGTGGCATAAACCACTGACTTAACATGTTCCCATAAAAAGTAAAACAGAGTCATTAAATCACACGAATTTAATGACACCCTGTATGGCATGTTGCGTAGTCTTGGCCACAGTTGTCACTGTGGTACAATTGAACCAAAAATTTTTGTTTTTTTTTTACGTTTGGTTGGCTGGTTCATTTTTTTTCTTTCATGAAAAGTTAACGACTATAATATAAATAAATTTTGAAATTATCATGCCTGTAAAAATGTATTTAAGAAAACTAGTGCTCTTCACAAAAAGTAAAAGATTTGACTCGTTTACAACACTTGATAGTAATCGATTATTACCTACCCACAGTAGTAAATCAAAAAGCTATATTGGCAACACTGAAAGATTGTTACGTTTGTTTAAAAGTCAGTAATTGACAATTTGACTTCAGTGTAAAAAGTATTGTATTATGCTGGTATGCAAATAAAATTGAAAAAATTGGTTCTCTTTTTTTATTTTGGTTCTTTTTTTGTGGATTTTGGTCCCGAAGAAAAATTTAGAGTGGCAACCGTGGTCTTGGCCAGTGAACAGGACTACTTCTGGAAGGAAAGTTGTCAATGAGTTGAATTTGTAATAAATCGATTGTTAAGCGCCCTGTATGGCAAGTGGCATCATCTTGCTGGAACCAAAGATCGCTGGTGATCAGTCGACTAATTTTTAGAAATAAAAATTTGATCAGCATAGTTCGATAGCGCTCATGAATCACCGCAACGGCAGATCCGTGCACATTTTGAAAGTAAACAGAAAAGATGACGACGCCAGCGTTTCAAACGTCCCAAGTAGAAAGTTTTAACTGATGCAAACAGCGCTGATTTATTCACGTCTTGAGTACTTCTTTCAATTTAAGCACAGGATTTTCTCCTCTATATGCAGCCAGTTAACACAATTCATTTTCAAAAATGCTCATCTTTAGGCAGTTTCCAATGCTACTCAGATAATACTTCTTTAGCTTTGAGTCTTGCATGCGCTGTATTTTAAACGCATATAAGCGAAGTTCCTTAAGCACAATTTTTTCAACTTCCCGCTACAACCTAAATATTCTCTTCGGTATGCAAATTTTTTAGTCCTGTTGCTACTTCTAAATTAGCAGCGCATGCAGCTAAGAAGACGTGTGAGCGACTGAGAAGAATGTGCCCACAAATAGGCAAAGTCTGTCTGAAATAACCGAAAAAAATCACTAAGTGGATTCGTCAATTTTGTTTTTTAATTCCACAAATAAACGACGTTTTTAATGCCCAAAACCTATTCAAAATGACTGAAAAAATATATAAAAAATAAAGTTAAATATGTCAGTGATGGCACTTCAAAACATATTTAACTTTGAGTTAATCCCGTCACGACGTGAGCTCTTGTGTCAAACATATTTAACGCGGCATATTTATTTTGACACACATCACAATATGGACTGATCGAATGAACCATGTAACTCGTAACGGAGATGGAAGGTGCTGGAATCTTCTATAAAAAACAAAATTCTAAATAGATTTTATGCGAAAAGTATTTTTGTGGCCTATTATTATTTCAAATTCGTTTGCAGTTAAGAAATCATTCTATAATACCAATCTCCGAATCAGTGTATTTGTAAAAGATCCTGACATCCACGAATGCAAGGATCTGTCAGAATGTAATTTCTTAAGTTCTAGAATGCTTAGAGAGGGCAGCCATGGAATCCAACCCAACAAAGAGCAAGAGTAACATTCAAAACACAAAACTACGGAAATAAAGAAACAATTCACATTAGGTCTCTATTATTTCAAATAAATTTTGAAATTAGTAAAATAAATTCCTAGATTTTATTTTTAGTGACACAACAGCAATCCTAGAACCGACTTGGTGCTGCACATGCAGTGGGTTTATTTAGAATAAGACCCAAACCTTATGGATATTATGTCGACTTAATTTCAAGATATTGCAAATAAACCCCTGCCTCTTATTAAATATTTATAAGTTTGTAATACGAACAAAAAGACAGCAGCCAATTCGGTTAAATAATTTTGAAGCAAAAGATTTGAAACAGTATTTTCAATGTTTGCTGCGAACGCCAGACAGACCAACTCTTCATTTGAAACATTTTATATCACGCTTGGTCGTCGTTTTAGTATCTTATCAGCGGTCTAGAAAAGAAAAAAATACTGCCCACGGGAATCATCCACATGCAAACAATATTTATCGCAGCTTTTGCTAAAAATATTTCCAAAACATATTTACTTTTGCGCAAAAACCACAAGAAAAAAAAAAATGATAAATTTCTGATTACAAGAACATGAAATTTATTTCGCTCAACATTTTTTTTAATAATATTAAACCAACAAATAATATCACTTGGGGAGATCACTTATGCCAGCAAATGTTAGAAAAGGAGTTGTTGCTTAATTTTAAGCCAACGGCGATGAATTAAAGTCTTATCCTGAATCACTATAACAGAAAAACAAGCACTGAATTTGGGCCAATTAAGTTATATTTGTTAGAGTGGACGAGGTATTGAAAATTAGATCCATATTATCATGGAAAACAGAGAGTTCACAAGAAATTGAGAACTACAGTTTCTCTTATGATCAATTAAGTTTCTATTTAACTTTTATTTTCACTTGTAAAGCCACAATTATGTGAGTTAGGGCCCTTCTACGTTAAACCTACGATACCCCGAACCAAAGTGTTCATCCTTATGAAGGGTGCTTTTATAGAGGCGTAGAATTTTAAAGTTTTACAAATCAAAGATGAATTTTCGAAATTTATTTCAGAGATAATCTTCTGGCATTACAATTTAATTATGACTTCTGGCATATGACCGTCACACATGGAGCGGAAGTAGTCTAATCGGGATCTTCAAGGTTCGATAACTTTTTCCGAGACATGTCGCTGTATATATATAATGCCGTGAATAGACTAGCAGCTTCACATAGACCCCTGCAAATAATTCTATCCAGCTTTAAATGTCACGGTCTTGGTGGTCAATTTACGGGTCGTAAACATAATATCGAATCAATTATGCTGATAGACGATCATAAAATGATCGCAGTACGCGATACATATTTCGAACAGAACCAGAATTTTAAAAGTAAATTTATTCAATTTGGACGAGTAGTTCGGGCGTCAGTCTAGTCCTGTTGATATGCCAAATCAAACTTAACATGAATCACTGCACAGCTGACAACAGGGCTGCCATTTAAAAAAGCGTTGCCATGTTTAAGTTTTAAACCTTTATAAGAAACACCCTTTACATGATATCCAACAATACGAAATTTACAAAGTGTCGGCACAGAGATGACAAATGGGTAGCCTTCTCACATTTTTTTTCTTTTTGGCAAATCGTATCGAAAAATTTATTAACATTTTCATAAAATTCCAGTTTCCATGTGATTTATTGCTACACAGAGGTGACTGTCGCCGCCACCCAAGTAAATTATTAAAATATTTTAACTTTTTCTTTGTTCGATACCAAAGAAATTTTTGTAAATTTCACAGGGTAGTGAGACTTTTATTACACCTAAACTGTTTCCCTAATTTATATACGCTAAAATCACACATCAGTCTAAATTAGACCCAACGGATTAACGATTCTTTGCAGGACATATTCTAATATTTAAATTTATATTGATGATATAAAAATATTTCTTTCATGTAAAAATGCTGCGGTGTAAAAGGTGTTCATATTTTGTGGTCCTGGTGCGATAATAAATTGATGGAGTCGCAAAACAACACTAAGTCATTCAACATCATGCCTCGTTGGCAAATATTTTTTTTGGTGCTCACATATCACTACCCGATTACTCTCTTCCGAAAGTCTTACTTCTCACTAGCACTAGTTAATTTCCACACTCCCAGATACTGTACAAATTTACGTGTTCCTCTATGAAGGCATAAATCGTGTAGAATCATCGACAGGAAAATATAAAAGCACGCGTCACGGCGCCATATTGTAAACACTAACGATGAACAATCGGCATTCTACTGAATACAAAACAAAAATATTCTGATATGACTGCCTACAAAAAGATTATTGTTATTTAAAAGCTTTGCACAAGTTTTAAAGTGTTTCGACCACAATACATGAATGCCCCCATTATTTTAATCTAACACAAGAACAAACGAAAGCACTTAAAACAACATTTTCTTCGAAAATAATACAAACAAAATAAAATCTTTATGTCTAAAAATTATCAGCCAATTCAGTCCGTGGATATGACCATTCAAGTGAAAAGAGAAAATAATATTATAAAACCAACGAACAAGTGAAATATTTTATTAGTTATAAAACCCACAATGAAACGGCTGGTTAATATATTATTTCTAATAAATGCGGCGTTGTGTGTGCCGCAACAGAAATGGCGTGAAAGTGATGACGGCAGTAAATTTTATATTGAAACTGAAGCAAAAGTAATCATTTTCATCTCTTAAAAATAATATTAAAATAAGTTAAGAGAAATTTAATGCTCCTTTTCCAGTACAATTGGTTCGAGGCGTGGGGTGACTGTGCACGCAAAAATATGTCGCTCATTGCCATCGATAGCAGCGCCAAACATGAGCAGATTGACAATTTACTAAAACGATTGTACAGTAAGTTTTCGGATGTGTTTCTTGTGTTTTAATTAAGGATAAGAAAAAAATATTATTCTGTTGGCAGCTTCAAATCCGCCTGTATGGATTTCTGGCCATGACAATGCTGTTCATTTACGTTTTGAGTGGGCCTCTACTGGCGAGCCGTTCACATTCACAAACTGGGGACCAGGACAGCCGGCTGATACAACCAAAAACGAACACTGTATTTTAATGTGGACCGACTTCCAGTGGCACGACTATCCCTGTACCAATAAATTGGGTTATATATGCGAGGAAAATCAGTTGGCCAAGAAAAGTTGCCAGAAACTGAGTCTGGGAGGTGTTAAGGATATGGGTGAATTGAAAAATGTGATGTTTTATTTTAATAATGGCAGTTAGAAATTTTTTAATATTTTTGTTTTAATTACAAGTGCAACTTTCAAGAGAAGAAACAATTTAAAAAAATTTTCCTTTATAAGAGACCATTTTTTAGGTTTCAAAAATCATTAATTAATATGCAATGATGAACGCCCCTGGTGTTATGATTCTATTGTTATTTCTTTACAATACACACAAAGACACACAAACACACAACTTATTCGGAAGTAAAATAAATAATTTTAATAGAAGGCGTTATGCCTCGTTACTTTTTGAAATACTTTTTGTTATTGTTTCGGACTTCAAATGCAAATATTTACAATGCGCTCAGAGTTTCCTTAACGCTTGTTGTTTTAAACTACAGATATGTGTTGTTTTGCAACGCACACACATGTACAAACACACACACACGCGTACACCCACACAACAAATCAAATTTATAGTTGCATTATACAGCCAGTGTTGATGCCACAAAACACAATGACTTTTATTGTGTTGCATTCAGTATGTATGTTTTTATATGTTTTGTTAATATCGCAAATGCTATTGTTGTTGTTGTTATTGTTGTTGTTGTTTATATATAAATATGTGCATATGGATGTATGTTTGTGTATGTGCCTCAAAACCATAGTCCAGTTTTGTATTGTATCAACACATTTGAACTCGAATACGGTGCATAAACAGCAAATACATAAATACAGTTCGCGAAGAAAATGTTTGCAAAATGGCTGATAATTAAATAATGATTTGTTGTTGTTGTGGACTGCAACACAACGATATAATTTAGCTGTAGATAAAAGAATACTTTCAAATTTTCATTTATCAGTATTTTCGAAAGAAAGTTTAGTTATTGATGCGGGGAAAATAATTTGAAATGATGTTTTCAAATCAATATGCTAAGATTTTCCAATACAATCGCTGTGATTTTCTTAGTCTTCGCCAAGCGCAGTTAATTTTTTTGTATTTTTTGTTTTATTTTATTATTATTATTTTTTTTTACTCGAAAATATTATATTTAAAAAAATTGTCTTATTTGATAAGTTTTAGTTTCTGCATCAAGGAGACTTTTGAAAAAAAAATTTTTAATAAGAATAAATAAGTTGTTTGCACTTTTGAATTTCTTTTTATTAAAAAATAATAAAAAGACCACCTTTTAAAACAACAGGTTAAATTAATTTTTTTTATGGTATTTTATTTCATATGAAAAATGTTTGTGAAACAGTGGGTCTCATTCGGTTAAAAAAAGGCTAAATTTTATATTTTCCAAACTCTATCGCTCAATAGTACCTCCGAAAATTATGTATAAAATATAACTACCTGTTTGCAATCCGCCAAAATTTCCATTTTCATATGGTTTTTATAGAGTGATACAAGTTTAAATCATAATAAAACATTGTAATATATTTTTGATATCAATGAAACGGTCTTTATTGGGTAGAAAATTTTATGACATTAATGTTTAAATATAATTTCGGCTTTATGGCCGCCACGGCTACCGCGTACAAGGTGCAATCTGGCACATACATTTTTACAAAAAAAGACCTATGGTCCAATGACTCCGCCAGCCCATAAAGTGCACCAAACAGTAATTTTCTGTGAATGTAATGGTGTTTCGACAAAAGCTTGTGGATTCTTCTCACTCCAAACGCGACAATTCTGTTTATTTAAGTACCAATTCAACTGGAAATAGGCTTCGTCGGAAGATAAAATTTTGAATGGACGAAGTGCACGATAAGTTTGATGAACAGACCCATTATTTTGATTAAAAATTGCCACAATTTGCACGCGTTGCTCTGGTGTAAGTCGATCCATAATAAAATGTCAAAACAAACTAAACAAATAGCAACTATCAGCTGTTAAATGGATGGTCAAATAAAGCAGTGATGCCAACTCAAAGTTATATCACTCTATAAAAAACATCCTATGTTAGCTTCACTTGAGCGTGAAGCTCCCTGTACTTAATATTATTTATAATGTTACTCATACGTCCCAATGTATTCGTGCAAAGTTGTTGGTGTGGTTCATGTTCTTAACTACCTATATCGTTTAACGATAAGGACATGCTTTGTGTCCTTATCTTAGGACGCGCGACCGACGCTTTTTTTCACCCGAATGTTGGTATTTTCGTTCGTTATTGTTAAAATTTTATTTCAAACTTTATTTTTAATTTTTGATTCGGTTTTCTTAAAATCGTTTTAGTGTATGCTAAACGCTAATTTTTCTCGATGGGCTATAAGCGTAACGTGTTTTGAACTCAGAAAGCCATAACAACTATTTATAACTGCACATAGGGACCAACTTAAAACCCCTCCAAGATCACTTTAAATATTTATATATTTGAAATATTTTGCGAAGAACAAATCAGCTCAGTTGAAATTGAAAATGGAAGTGTGAAACATATTTTATTATTTGGCTTACAATTCCTAGACGAACTGTGTACAAAACACCACACAAAGGCCTTTGAATATACACTCGCACTGAAAGCCATATAAGTTGTTTAAAACTTCAACGAATCCTGTCTGAAATGCCTGTGGTCTATTTTACTTCTTCCTCTTTTTTGTTTCCTTTTTATTTATGCTTCTTTGTTGTTGTAGTTGTTGCTGAAGCTGCTTTAGCTGTAACGGCGCTTTTAAAGTAACAATAGAAACTGTGAACTGGAAGTATGAAATGTGAAAAATAAAACAACATGGCCGTTTCCGTTTATAGAACAGGAGCGATTTCTTTTTGTTTTTTATTTTTTTGTTATTTATTTTCGTTTATGCGATTTTTCTGCAGTTTCAGTTCCATTTTTGCTTCAAAATGAATTTGAGTTCATTTGAGAAGTTTATTGTTTGATTGTTTTGTTCTGATTTTCTTTTTTTCAACAATAAAGTGCATGAAGTGAAGAGACAAAAAAATGTATTTTATTATTTTTATTTCCTGCGAAATTCAGAATTGGGTTCATTATTGTTAACGCCAATTTACATGTCTGGTTTGTGTTGCACTAAAATGAAGTGCATTTTTTGTATGCGGGTATTGGATGTGTTGGTGTTGGTGGTGTTCTGAAATCATTTATTAAGAACTGCGATTCTTACAGCAATTATTAGAAGTGTTAGCGGAAAAAATTATTAACAGCTTGTGTTTTGCAAAATGTCTTATGCAGGTCGTTGGGAGACCTGGTAAGAAGTTCCAGGCATGGGGAGTACCTGTTTATCTGAAGTTATTTTAATTGGCAGGTGTTTCTATTCTTGATATGGATATCAAATATCAAAGAAATATATTTCCGTTTTGGTGATACAAATAAAGGGTGTTTCTTACCGAGTAATAAAATATTGAAATGGCATTAAAAAGAGACGAATTTTTTTAATTGACCTGAAATTTATGTTATTCCAGAGATAATCTTCTGGCATTATAATTTAAACATGACTTCTGGCTTATGACCGCCATGGGTAGCTCGGCCGTAGTCTAACCTGGAGGTCTTATTTTCGATTACTCTTTCCAACACATGTGGCGGTACATCGGCAATAACGCGCTCCTCCAAGTGGTTAATCGTTACGTGCTTATCGCCGTAGACTAGGAACTGTTCATATCCTCACAAATAATAGTTTAGAGTCGTTAAGTCGCACAATCTTGGAGTCCAATTCAACTAATCGGGGGACGATTATATTGACCGTAAAATTATCATAAAATTACCGTGGGACGGCAGAGATGTTTCGAATAGAAGCGTACTTTTACATCATAAATTTATTTAGTTTGGCAGCGTAGTTCAGGCGTCAGTCTGTTCATATTGAACTGCCAAAATAACTTGACAACTAATAAAATGGCCGCCAGTGGTTGTTCTTTATTTCTCTTACAAGTACAATTAGAGTCGACAAAAAACCAACCAGTTGAATAAAAACGTAAGAAAATAAAAAATAAATATCTTTAAAATAAATATCTTTAGTCATTCTAAGAAATATTGGGTAAAGGTTCCCTCATGATCTGCATTAACCCCAGTGAAATGCGCATGGAAACTGGCTAAAACTCCTCAATTGATCACTTTGAATTTTTTAGTATGACTTTAGGAAAAAATAATCACATAATTAAAATCAAAGAGGTTTAAAAATGTTAAAATTGTATGCCTCTATTAAAAACACCCTCTATATTTAATTATTTGTTAAGGTAAAGGGTATACAAATTTGATGTATTAACGGGCGAATAAATATAAATAAAAAAATATATCAAGAAAAAAAATTCCGTTTTGTTGCATGGTGTAATTTATCCAGCTATGAGAAATGATTTTATTTTCCCTCTTTAAGGTAAAATCAATATTTCCAATGAAAAATAATTTATTTTTGGCCAACCCAATACGGTTAGATTCAGCATTCAATCGGGAACGTTCAGAAAATGTTTTGCTTTTTTCTTTTGCTTATTTTAATGAAAACAGGTAAAAGACTCAAAAGCAAATAAGAAATTTATTTATTTAATTAAGCATTTTAATGCGAATAATTGGCATCAATTCAAACTCATTTGAATGGTAACAAGGAGTTGTTGGAGGCACATTTTCTTTTTTTCTGTTTTTTTTTTTTTTGTTTTTTTTGTTTTAATTGGCAAACAGCACTTGCGCCAATTTAATAGATTCAGCAAATGCTACAAGTATTTTTTTAGGTTAAGTATCAAGTTATTACAAAAAATATATTTTATTAAATAATACACATATAAATAGATTTAAGTCCAGACTCAATTAGGACGACGACGCACAGTGGGTTTTGAAAATACAACTGAAAATAATTATGCTTTTTTCAGTTCCCATGAAACATTCTTAACCCAAAGATCGATTTTCGATTAAACAGGTTCTTCGCTAAAAAATTATTAAGTCCGCTAATTTGGAATAGAATATAAAATAACAAGTCATATGACTATAAACTTCAACTGATCCAGCGCCTACTTGGGAGGAAAGCTGATCCATGAAAGTTGTGAATTAATTACCGGCATTTCATACACCAGAAATCAGCCTCAAAGACTTCTTCCAAATTTAACAGTAACCAACAATAGAAGTGGATTTAGATCGAAAAAAACATGCTTGGGAACCAATCAGAAATAGTTAAATGCCATCAACGGAGAGCGTGTTCACCAGACATCCTGGATCATGCTAGCTTTTCCTATTCCCTAGATTGAAGAGACTCGTGAGAGGCCAGAGTTTTAGGACTATTGAGGCGATATAAGCCACAGGGTTTAGGGGCAAAGAGTTTATATCGCATCTCTTTTTAAAATCAGAAGAAAATCATAGAAAACAATGACAAAATAATTTAAAAAGAAAATAAAGACCAATGCTGGGATCCTACATCAGTTTGGTAATGAAGGAGCTCTCGTATGCAATTTTCTCATGGAAATTTTTAGAAATTTTGAATCTTTTCACGTTTATTTAACCTGCCCAACAAGTCATGATAAATCACACGAGAGTACTGACGAGAGCGGCTTTCGAAGATAGAGCTGTTCTACTTTGCTGTGCGGTTTGAAAACTAACTTGATGTTGATGTCGCCATTATATCCTTACCAACTTTGGCCGATCAATAATAACTGAATATAATGCAGGATATATTTGAAAATACTGAAAATATTTTTAGTTTTAATTTTTTTAAAGAATATCAAACTGAAATGTTGAATATAAATTTCAAAACAGGCTTACATCACTAAAGAACCAGTATTATTATGAGAGAACGCATAGAGCGCAGGATATACGAAAAAAAGCGCCAACGTTGTTTTCCACAAGAATACTTGTACTTTAGTTCATTATTGTTTTGAGGTTAATTAAAAATCTATTTTTCACTTTTAGTTCGATTCTCTCAAAGAGTGATTTTAATTTTTTTAGACTTTTTAAAAATTAAAAATTTAATGCACTGCCAAATCGTGTAAAACTAGTTAAACATTATGAAAAGACAAGAACATGAACCACGCCCACAACCTTGTACGAGTGCAATGTGACGTATGAGCAACATTCTTAATAATATTGAACATACGCCTGGAAGTACAATACAAAAGGAGAGTCGGATACATACAACTAAACAAATATTGAACTGAAGCAAATAAAAGAAATTATAAAACCTATGACAGAAAAATTCACCTTATTTTTTGAATATACCTCGCATATTTAACTAAGTGTACCCAGCATTTGATAATGTGCCTTGAACTTATTATTAGATTTTTTTTTGCAGTGGAAACTGTAGGTTAAAATGACAATTTTTTAGTTATTTAAGAATTCTTCAAGAAAAGTCAAGAATTCGGCAGATAAAGAAAACGACAATTTGTTGAAGCAGATTTCTCTGTGTGAAGATTGAGGCAGCTTTAAAAGGATATAGAAAGGAATTTAAATAGCAACAACATTTCTCGTGTGATTCGTAACAAATATTAATACAATAAAACATAAATACAATGAGGATTTAAAGGGAAAGTCATGATTTGATTTGAAAGTTTTGAATCAATTGCCGGCATTTCAAATGCCAGAAATCTGCCTCAAATACCTCTTCTAAATTAAATAGTAACCGACAATAGAAGTGACTCAGTTAATCCTTACGTCAGTATCAACTGAATAAAGGGCGTGATAGCTCTGTTATTTACTTAGAAACCCCAAAAAAAAATTATTTTTCTTACAACAAGTCAATTTTCAGTTTTATTTTCAACAATTTTCAAGATTTTGTAGGGATAGTGATGAAAAACGTATTGACATAATCGATACATATCAAAATTTTTACACACCGATATCAATATATGCCTTGATATACATTTTACAGTAGCCCATCGTTATTTCAATACACAAATTAAATTCTTAATTATTTTAACAGAAAAAAAATTTCAAGTTATTGATTTCCCTTCTCCCAATTAAACTCAAGTATTAAGGCCGTCAAAAGTCACAAACCTAAATTTTTTAAAAAATTTTTAATTTTCTACTCTGCTAAAACCCCACAAGGACAACAATGAAAATTCGCACATTCAAATTGCTGCTCATAAAAAAGTCTGTCTAAAATATATAGACAAAATTCATTTTTCACAATTATCAAATGCGATTAATCATAAATTGCTTGGCTTAGATAAAGTTAATTAATTATTTATAAACAATTGATGCAGTCGTAATTTAATATTCTGACAATTTAGTTTTTCTCTCTTTGCTTTGTATCGCTTTAATTATTTTACTATTTTTTCTAATAAAATTTATGCGAAAGTATAAAATTAATGTGAAAATAATTATTATAAAATTATTACTTTTTCCAAATTGAACTTAATAACGAAATATATGAAATGAACGTGTGTGCGTTTGTGTGTCTGCGAAACAACAATAAATCAGTCTTCATAAATATATTGAATTTATTTTCATTTATTTATTTAATGTTGCACTATTTTCAAATGGTTGCCAACTTAGTGTGGGCAACATTTTGCATTGATAATAAATAAATAAAATTATTTATTAAATTTAATATAATAAAACACAAATTGAAAGCTTGTTAATGTAGACACAGATGTGATTGGTCAAAGTGGATTAAATAATTAAATAAAACATAAAAATCAATTAAGAATGATAAGCCAAAATTCGTAGTGTTTTACGTTCAAAATTAATATGATAGATATTCCAGGGCACAGGGAAAAGTCTCATTAATTTTATTATTCTTACAGCATAGCGGAACAGCTGTTTTGGAAAGCCACTACGAATTCGAAAATTAGTGCTCTTGCGTATTTTTGCTTATCACAAGTTATTAAGTGATTCAATGCAGTTTAATGTGATAATAATTCTTATCTGCATAGATTTTATTATGAAATAGAATTCGAGAATTGTAGCCGTTTGACGTTTCTTAGTGTCCTAGTTTTTGAAATTTTTTTGTTCCAATTGAAAATAAAATTAAATGTTAGAATATACCCGAATCGCAACACAAGGATTCAAAGTGTGTTCTCAACGTTTCGATACAATTCTCGAATTGTGCTTTTTCATAACAAATGCAGAATATTCGCAAAGATTTTTTGCCTGGAGCACTGGATTTTATACAAAATATCTAAGTCAATAAATATATATAAGATTTCAAATTCTAAAGCAGTTCATCCGAAGGTTAAGAAAATAAAAGCATAATTCTCCATTTATTTATAAAAAAAAATTTTTTTTGCTGCTCAAAATCATCTTAAACTTGGTAAAGTTTTTAAGTTATTTTTTTCACTTTTAACATTTTCATTCACACCATTTTAATCTAACGCTTGTTTGTGAAAAATTTCTTCATCGAGGACAGCTTAAACAAACATATTTAATATCATTCCTTAATGACTTTTCATGAACTTAATCTCCTCAAGAATATGTTCAAATACGAAAAACATACAAAGTGTCTTTAACGAACACCAACACCACGACGAGAAAACGTACAAAAATAAAAAATTAAAAATAAAAAATACAGCAACACCAACAATTAATTGAGAACGTGTCTTATCGTTGATCATAAAGTACACAAACTCAGGATAACATAAAACCGTTAACACATACAAACGCATGACTACCCAGTTGCCCACTATCATAAAACATGTTTCTCGCCAGATACTCCATAATTTTAATTATATTTAAGCACATGAGGAATGGCAGTATCTCAAAAGATCGGCAACACGATCGGGCTCATATCACTTACACAAAGAGTTGCAAGTACTTTAGAGAATATGTTAACTTACCAGCTGCCAACTATTTTCCAATAAAGAATTTTTACTAAAAAACTGTTTTATGGCCGAATAGGTCGTCATCGACAGTATGGTCAATTGGGTTCAATCACACTCATACAACATTAAGAGAAAAGCATGGAAGTAGCTCTTCGTTACTTCAAAAGTTACTTTTGACTACGCACATATAATTTCCAGTCTTGCCAAAAGCTGCGAAGATAAACAGCTAAATCGGTTTTTAATGGAAACATTTAAAATAAAAAAGAAGAATTTTTATTACGTACTAACGTTTAATAAATTATTTAATTTATTTGTGTAAGTTTCCCTAAAAGTTTCTCCTCATTTTGCACTCCGCATTTTTCAAAATCAATTGCTCAGCGAATTCGAACATGCGAACAAATTTCTTATACCGAGTAAAATGAGATGAACATAAATAAAATAGTTTCGTCGAGGAATTTGAGTCCCTTTAATGCCGTCTTATTGGCCATTTAAGCAATTATACATGTGGCACGATATGAAAGCTCAAAGGATTTTTGAACACATCGCCTTTTATATTAAAAACACCTTTTAATCAGGATTAGATTTTTCCATTTTACATATAAAATTTATTTCGAAACACGCCGATTTTAAGTTAACTCTGCTTAACAATTTGCAACTTCGTAATTTAAAAAACTATTCATGTCGTTACAATTGTTTAACTAACACCGGATCCAAGGGCATGACTCCTACTCATACAATCAATAAAAAAACGAAATTGGCCCATTCCTGTAACTTCCGGCTACTTTTAACAGCAACACTGTTATAACTTTTGAAAAACTAAAATGCCTCAGACGCTATAAAATATAATTGATGTATTTTTCGATTACTATAAAATAGACGAGAACATTAATTGATCAGTTAAAGTTCTGAGGTTTTTCAAAAATTACTTTTTTCGGATTTTTTTGGGCCAGTTTCTGGTAGTCGACGTCGTTTTTAAATCTTGGAGCTGGTTTGTATCTGAAGTCAATAAGTGGAGCCGCTTACAAAATACTCAAAAATTGGTAAAAATTCACAGAAAATCTATGTTCATAATGTCATGATTTTGGTTCAATTCGGATAATCCGTTCCCACACACACACACCAACACACACACCCACACACACACACCCACACCCACACCCACACATCCACAAACACCCACACACGCACACACCCACGCAGACAAACATACATACAGACATAGTGGCGGGTTCCCCGAATTAGTCAGAAAAGCTTTTTAGAACAACATCGAGATCTATTAAGTGCTTTAATTTTTCAAGACGAGATAACATCGCGATATTTCCCAATTTTTAATTTACTCAGCGGCAATTTAAAAAATCAGACAGCAACAATAATTTCCGGCAAAAAAATCAATATCAGAATATGACAAATATTTGGAAGCGAAAATAGTATTAACATCAAGTATTTCAAAATTTAATGATTTTCTGAATATTGTTGAGAACAGTGAAAATAAATTAAATTTCCCATGCTTTCTTATGTTTCTTCTTTCCTTTGAAAATGCAAGAATAATTATTATTTTCGATCCTTGTTCACAACACAAATCTAGCGTAACATAATTTTAAGAAACAAAAACTTTAACTTTTGTCTCCTTAAGCGCAAAAGTGCTGCAATACAAGACTTATAAACCGAATAATAAAAGTGATACTCAGTGTCACAGGCGACAAAAAAGAAAAATAGTTAACGTGTGCATAAAAATCACCAGAGAAGATTGAAAAGGAAATGAAATTGTGTGCAGATGTGAAATCAAAAAGGAAACAGAAGAAAATAAAAATAAATTTCAGTATCAAATACAATAATAATTTGAAAACTATTCCCCCACTGAAAATGAAATATTTATTCTTCAAACACATGGCCGATACAATAAAACGCAATAAAATGGAAATAAGATGAATATAACACAGAGTTTCAAGTTTATATCAATATGAGCAGATCTCACTGAGGCACAGGACTGAGACAAGACATTCAGGAACTATTAAAAATTTCTATATTCGTATTCAGGTATACGAGCTCCATTCAATATAAATTATAATTTTTTTAAATTCACCCGCTACGTACGTCCGATTATGTTTTTCTTTGCTGCACTTGTCCGCAGTTTCAGCTATTTAGCGTGGTTAGTTGGTTTGTGAGAGCCAAAACAGTTGATGGTGTTTTGCGTGGAGGGGGATTCCCTGATATCGAAAAGAAATATATTGAAGAATACACACAGAATATTGTGTGAAAATAAAATTAAATGCTTAAACGCACTTAAAATGCTATCGAGTGAAATGCTTTGATTGTACTTCGAGTCAGAAAAATTGTGGCAAGAAGCTCTAGAAGATGTAAGGAAGAACGTGTACCGGGCACGTTCCAGCACAGAAACAATCCATGAGAGTGTTGAAAGGGTCCTGGAATATGTGGTGGGACATGGTCGAATAAATATTAAGAAAGTTGCAGAGGATGTCACGGAATTTTTTCAGAAATTCTAGTCACAGTAGCTGACTTTAGATCCAAAAACCCCCGCTTGGGAACCAAACAGAAATATTTGAATACCGTTAGCGCCCAACGTGTTTACCACACCTGGATCCTGGTAGTTTTATCTACTCCCTATTTCCTAGCCAGCGTTTTAGGACTATTGCGGCGATATAAGCCGAATGGTTTAAGGGCAAAGAGTGTATCGCACCTCTTTTTAAAAACAGAGTAAAGCTCACTCAAATACTCGTAGGAAGAGGGCCATATAGAAAACAATGAAGAAATAAACTAAAAAGGGTAGTAAAGGCCGATGATGGGATCCTACATCAGTTTAGTAATGAAGGAGCTCTGGTATGCAATTTTCTCATAAAAATTTTTAGAAATTTGGAATTTTTTCACGTTCATTTAAGATGCCAAACAAGTCATATAAAATCACACAAGAGTACTGATGAGAGCGGCCTTCGAAAAGGGCGCTGTTCTCTTCTGCTGTGGAATTTGAAAATTAATTTAATGTTGATGTCGCCATTAGATCCTTACCAACTTTGGCCGGTCAATAATAATTGAATATAAATAAATGTTTTTAGTTTTAATTTAAAAAAAAATCAAACTGAAATGTTGAATATAAATTTCAAAACAGGATTAAAACACTAAAGAACCAGTATTATTATGAGAGAACGCATAGAGCGCAGGATATACGAAAAATGGGGCACAAAGCGCCAACGTTGTTTTCCACAAGAATACTTGTATTTTAGTTCATTATTGTTTTGGTTTTAATTTAGAATTTATTTTCAACTTTTTGTTCGATTTTCTTGAAAAGCGTAATTTTCATTTTTTAGACCTCTTAAAATTAAAAGTTTAATTTGCCCCGAAAGCGTGTAAAAGTACTTAAGCATTATGAAAAGGCAAGAACATGAACCACACCAACAACCTTGTACGAGTACAATGTGACGTATGAGTATGAGAAGCTAATAAAAAGCGTCAAAAAGGATGTAAAATCTAAAACTAAAAAATTCACCTTATTAATTGAACATACCTCGCATATTTAACTAAGTATACCCAACACTCGATTATGTGCCTTAAACTTATTATTAGATTTTTTTTGCTGTGGAAACTATAGGTTAAAATGACAATTTAATATTTTAGTTATTTAAAAATTGTTCAAGAAAAGTCAAGAATTCGGCAGATAAAGAAAACGACAATTTGTTGAAGCAGATTTCTCTGTGTGAACATTGAGGCAGCTTTAAAAGGATATAGAAAAGAATTTAGATAGCAAAAACTTTCTCGTGTAATTCGAGACAAAAATTAAGAAAATAAAACATAAATACAATGAGGATTTAAAGGGAAATCCTTAAGATAATCATGATTTGATTTGTGTTTAATACTCTGCTATATAAAACGTAACTCCCTTTTCCCTCATGATAATCCTCAGAGGGAAGCACATACTCATACATCACATAAAATCGTTTCAAATAAACATACATCAAGTTTTATAAAATGCAAAAATATTACTTACATACACACACACACATGCATATTCAAAAAGCTCCCCATGGTGTCAACTGGAAATAAAAATATGAAAAAAAGAAACAGAATGAGAAATTGAAAAGTATGAAAATAAAACTGTTATAATATTGAAATGTCGTTTGTTGAATAAATTTATATAAATTTCTCTCAAACACACACACAATCATATGAGTATATTTGCACAAACGTAAGGATGCATAATGAATGTGTTATATGATTTGGCTAAGCCCCTGCAGTTCTGAATAAGCAGTTTTATAATATATATACATGAGTTGTAAACTTTTATGATATTAATCAATATAATTGATTGCAATTAGATATTGAGATCTTGAGGACAGTTATTAAAACTACACCGGCAGCTTGTTCAGTTCGAAAATTGGACCTCCAGATAAGGCTACGGCCGAGCCAGTCATACGGGAGAAGTCATATTTAAATTATAACGCCAGAAGATTATCGTTCGAATGAAGTGAATTTCATGCCAATTTAAACAACTCAATTTTATTTGTTCCATTTCAAAGTTTTATATTTCAATAAAAAAAACCCCCTGGGGACTGGGATCCTAGTCATATTATTTAAATTTTCGTTAATAAATCTAAAAGGTGGTGCTCAAACGAGCTGGCAAATTTAGCTTGAGAAAGTTAATGATATCTCAGGCAAATATTTGTTTAATAATCCTGCCACATCAGACACATTGTAAGTCATCTAATCCTAGTTAACTATCGATAAAATTTACTTCAGAATTGAAATTTGAAATGTATTTCAAATAAAGGTATCATAAAAATTCGAAAAAATTTATATTGAATATGGAGTTGCATAATTCAATCCTACTACAAATTGCAAGATTACATTTCGTCCAGCAAACGGTTGCAATAGAGCCAGAAACTATTCCCTACTTGAGGCCGCTTAGCAAGTGGTTATCAGTCGAATTTCGAACTACAGGTTTCACAATATTATTTTTTTTAATACTCAAATATATATCATATTTGCTGGAATATAAAAAAAAACATAAAATATAAGAACTAAACTTTAATAAAGGAAATCACACAACTTTATATTCACACCAACATTTTTAGACACTCTCGAGCATTCAGGCACTCACATTCATGCACCCGCTTTGATTGGGGAAATTGTATGAACTAGTAAAATATACTAAAATATAAAATATAATATACAGAATATGTCAATATTTTTACAGCAAGAAGCAAAACTGTTCGGACTAAAACTTTTTAAGCTTTTGAAGCAGGATTTGCATGCAAATAAATTTTATTAAGCTGAGAATTATCATGGAAACTCAAGTTCTCTCTCGCAAACTAGCAAATCGTTTTTAATTTCTATTATATTCTAATTTTTTATAAAGAGTAGAGTATTTTGGAATATTTTTTACAGTCATCATGATAGCAGAACGGATCAGTACTGATTTCGTTTTCTTTTTTTATACAAATTGTCCTTTTTTTTAAGGTGGCATTACTGATTGGGAATATCAACTCATTCTTAAAGCTAAATTAGGCAAGTTTTCTCGCGTCAAGATCCCATTATTTCTGAAGCAGACAAGAATTTATTTAATATGTTTCCAACACTCTCCCACAGCACTTGAGATGCAGCGAGGCAATTCGTTGCAATGAAAATCAAATAGTCATGCAAAGCATGTGCGCATGAAACTATTCGTAAATGTAACGAAATATTTTTGTTATTTCCAACTCGAAAATCTTTCGCGAATCGCGATCGTGAGTACATAGAAAATAAAAATCAGTTTATTCTTATCCTCCAAAATCATTTTTAAAACCAGTTGCAATTGAATAACAAGTCAGTGATTAGCATTTTCGATTTCATTTTCATAGAAAATTTATGCTACAGACTTGTTTGATACAAACGGCCAGTTTAACGATGCCATAAGCTCACATAATATTTAATATGACTTTCTCACATATAATATTTAAAACAAGATTTGTTAGGCCGTAATTTTGTAAATCGTTTTGCGTTAATGAAAATTATAAGACATCAAAAACAAGTTTCTAAAGAAAATTTTAAATTTCTTTTTATATTCTACACAATTTATTCTCCGAAATTAATGTGTTGTCTTCTCTTTCAAAATGTTTCAAATTTATAAAAAAAATTTAAAAGAAATTCAGTAAAAGAGAGTAAAAATACTGATTTTTTATGCATACAAATTTCACTAGCGCCAAGTGATTTATAAAATTAGGCCCTTCATTTATTTTTGTTGTTTGTTCGATCGACAGATAGCTCGACGGACAGACAGGAAGTTTTACTCTTTTTTATTACAAAAATTTAACGTGCAAAAGTGCGTATGATTAACATACACGTTTCGCATATCACTCATACGCACCCTGTTCATTAAGAGCAATTGTCTTCGGGATATATTTGAACTGAAAGAAAGGAATTGTTTCTTAAATTTAACTACAATTCTGTAGTTAATTTTAACAAATAATTCACTGGAAACGGAGTCGTTCGTTTGTTTCAGATAAGAAAAACTAGAAGTCGCAAAAAACAAACGAATCAAAAAATATATTGTCATTTTATTTACTTTTCGATGAGAATTGTTGACCTTGCAGCTCGTAGGATTAGATCCTATTAAATATGCAAAAAAGGTTTCTGTTTGTAGCTCTAAATTTGTGCTTTGCTTGTAAAGGCAGACTCAAGTTGGTTCCTCGAACAATTACGGCAGCTGTCGATTTCAATATAAAAGTAAAATAAAATACCCAATCGAAATATAAAATAAATTTAAAAATTTATAACTGAATTTTTTCAACTTTCATTCTACTGATTATTTTTTCTTTAAAAAAACACATAAAATCATGTTTATAAAAACATTTGATTTTAAGTACGATTGTAGAACACTAGCGAACATTTACCTCATATTTCTTAAAAAACCAACGACATTGTTTTCAGCTCTATAATCGCTTTATTTTACCAAATATATAGTTTTTTTCTTGGACCAGGATTCATAAGGATAACGGCTGCATATGCAGTGCAGTAATGCATTGCCTTTCCTAACAGAATATTTAAAAGTTGTGTGAAAAAATTGATTTAAATAGAAGAAACTTATAAATTTGATTTACAAAATTCGGCACTCTAAACCTATTTATCCTAACTGTCCTAATTTTTTCCCCCATTTCCATTGTTATCCAAAGGATTTCTAATTGTGTAAAGGTGTAGAAAAATAAAATAAGAGTCATCGAATAAAAGTTGTTTGTTGGGTTTTGGTTTGTATAAGTTTCAAAGCCTACTACACTTATTATAATGTGATTTTTTGAAATCATTTGTGAATTTTTATAGTTAATTTATTAACATAATTCTCAGATGGTTTATAAAAGTCTTTTAATAAGTTGAGAAGTTTGAAACTTTTTCAAACTGTGGTTGAAGTCTACTGACGATTTGGTAAAAAGCGCCAATGAAATGCATATAGACATTGCTTTACCACCCAACAAATAAATTTCATATTAAATAGTTACTTTTAAAAATCCTTCGCTTCACATAAATTTAATATTTTTGGAAAAATAATTGCAGTGATTAACACTAAACACCAACTGGAACACCAATTTCCGTATCGATCAATTCGAATACAAATTTCGAGCAATATTTTTTTTTTTTAATATTCTTTTGTGTTTTAGGAATTAGCCATCACTTGTAAATTTTATTATTTTTAAAATATATGAAAGATTTCCTTTAATAAAATGTCAAGATGAGATTCTAAAAGTCCTCTCCTCAGTTTCTAAATTTCAGTGCCAATTTTTCTTTGCCACAGGATCCGACATTAAAGGAAATTGCAAATATTTATGTTACTCACTGTTCAAATTATTTTAAATAAATGGAAATACTACAGAAAATATCATTTCCTTTGTTATTAAAAAAAATGTTATTTGCAAATACGATGATGATGATTGTATAATTTCATAGTCTTTTGTGTGTGTGTGTGTGTGTGTGTGTGTGTGTGTGTGTGTGTGTGTATGTACATGAAGTAGCAGATACAAAAGTATATTTTTAACAATAAAATAAATGCACAGATAAGTTTAAAATCATATAAACGCAACAACAACAACTATATAAATAAGCAAAATAACGAAAAGTATTTTGATTTAACTGACGCTCTCTATGGAGAAGTAGATTTACCTCTTGAGACATTTAAGGATTTTCTCTGAATATAAATTGAATATGAATTGTTTAATATCCGCATTAAAAATGGATTTGAATATTAGAAATTTATAATCTATATACGACACAATGAAATTGGCCATTTATGAAAAGTTTGACAGCCGAAATTTAAAAAATCAGCGGAGACACACGCCAAAGGACATCCAAGGAAAGTAGACTGGTAAAATGAAACACATTATTTTAAAAAGATTAAACAATAAATTAATTTGAGATCTAAAAATTTTTCAAGTTCGAATTTAATAACTTGTAGAGTTATTGAAAATATATTAAAAGATCTCAATGTGCTAGAGATCTTCTAAATTAAATTGATTTGATTTAAAGCGCATCTAAAATTTTACTTAATTATTACGATCACCTCAAACCCCACAAACATTATCCCGCGATTCACAAAACGTTAAAAAAAAATAAATATTTGTTCTCTGTTACAAATCTTTATGCCAACAATACCAGCACGTACATGTTGTTAACTTGACTAGGAAACATGCAAACTATGCGCTTAAGACAGACGCAAAGAAATCAGTGACAAAAGCAACAAAAATATGGCATAAATACTCGTAAAACACTCAAGTTTAGAAACGCAAGCAGTGCAAGATGTGCGAAGAGTGAACGGCATAAATAAGTTGGCGTACTTGGAACAAATTGAATGTTTAAAGAACATTAACTTAAGCGATTTATGGCAACAACTTTTCAATGAAATGCGTCTATTGGTATTAACAGAAAGACAACTTCTTCAAAGACAGTTCCACTGTATTTTATATTGAACGTCATATTTGCATGGGATTATGCCAGAAAAGAATATATAAAAAATAAAAGAGATAAAATAGTCTTCATATCGTGTATCTGTAAAATTCAATTGAAACATTAAAAGCAGAATCGATTAAATAGAAAAACGTTGCAAAACTTTTTTCTTTTGAAGAGGATATGAAATGGAAAAAGACAGAAATGAATTTTTTTAATTGGCATGAAATTTATTTTATCCAAAAGATAATCTTCTGGCATTATAATTTAAATAAGACTCCTGGTTTATGATCGCCTTGGCTGGCTCGGACGCCGTCATTACGCGACCCCATTTGCACAATTAGAGCGTTAAATATATATTTTTTATTTACTTTAATTGCGTAAAAAAAGTTGCCTTTAAGGTTTCTGTTTATTTCGTTATATATTTTACACGTCTGCTCTTAATTTCACAGTTAAAGTTAAACATCTTGATTAATGAAACGCTTCGTTAACGTCTTGCATACCCAAAAGTCAACTTCCGATGGAAGCTGTTTCGTATTAAAGATAACAGCCGAACTTAAGTAAATAATAAGGACATATTGAAATTTGTTTAACACAAATATGTAAACGAAACCATTTCGGATGGATAACAGACAGAGAAAGTTTTCTAATTTATTCTCAAACGCAAAAGTGAAGATGTTGATAAAAAATTAAACATTCTTTATGGCGGTGTTCACACACTTAAAAGCACGCAGGTCCTGAAAACTTTTACAGTCATTTAATCGCAGTTGCTCAAACCCTTCGATGAGGGAGCACCATTTCACAGGTTTTGAAAGGAATATTTAGTGCAAATGAAGCACTCAAAATTGAAATATAATACCAAAAATTAACTTTCAAATATATAATAAATTGTTTGTAAATTAGCAGGTTAACGTGACAATAAATTGAAGACGTACAAAATGAATTTGAATAAATGAACGTTAAGTAAAATCGTAGCAACAAGTTTATATATCAATTTTATTTATAACAACTCAATAAAATAATCTGGTTTATAACAGTTTAATAAAATAAAGTATTATACAAAAGCTTATTTTATAAGTCTCTTCTGAATGCCATTTATAACAGGTTAATAAAATAAAGTTTTATAAAAAAAAATTATTTTACAATTTAATTTATAACAGGTTAACAGAATTAATTTTTCATAACAGTTTAGTAAAATAAAGTTTTATTGAAGAGCTTATTTTATAAAACTTTTCGGAATTCAATTCTATACAAATTCAATTTTATACCAAAATATATTTTATAAAGCACTTTTGAATCTGATTTATATCAAGTTAAGAAAACTATATTTTATACAAAAATTTGTTTTATAAATCTCTTCTGAAACCGAATCTGAATAGAATTAAATTTTATGCAAAATTTTTTTTATAAGTCTCTCTTAAATCTCATTTATAACAGGTTAATAAAATAACTTTTTGTACAAGAACGTATTTTATAAACCTGTTCTAAATCTGGTAAGTAACAGGTTAACAAAATGAAGTTTTGTACAAAAATTTATTTCACAAACCTTTTCTGAATCTGATTTATAACAGGTTAATAAAATAAAGCTTTATGCGAAAACTTATTTTATAAATCTTTTCCGAATCTAATTTATAACAGATTATTAAAAAAATGTTATATAAAAAACTTATTTCATAAACCTCTTCTGAAGCTGATTTATAACAGGTTAATAAAATAAAGTTATATAAAAAACTTACTTTATAAATCTCTTCCGAATCTAATTTGTAACAGATTAATAAAATAAAAATTTATTCCATAACCTCTTTTGAATCTGATTTATAACAGGTTCATAAAATTAATTTTTATACAAAAACTTATTTTATAAACCTGCTCCGAATCTAATTTAGAACAGAATAATAAAATAAAGTTTTATGCAACAGGTTAACAAAATTATATTTTATAAAAAAATTTATTTTATAAACCACTTCTGAATCTAATTTATAACAGGTTAATAAAATAAAGCTTTATACAAAAATTTATTTAATAAACTTGTTCTAAATCACAGTTTTTTCTTCTTTCAATGATGAGCTCTTGAAGCTCATCATTGCCTTCTCGCGTGACACCGATTTCAAGTTTAAAAGAAAATTGAAAAAAATTTTGAACTAGACGTCTTATATATCTCTTCTGAATCTGATTTATAACAGGTCAATAAAATAAGGTTTTGTATAAAAAGTTTTGTATAAAGTTTTGTATTTGATGAAGGACGTGGAAGCCGTATTGAAAGAAGTTAACTTTGGAATGATTTTGCCCTTGAATGAGAGCTTAATTTCATTTTAACTTCTTTTAGAAACGTTTAAGTGAAACTTCTTCTTTTTATTTTTATTATTCCTATATAAACTTTTATTGATCTATTATTATTTTAATGCAGGTACTGGCACATTAACTTTGAATTCAAATAAATTAATCAGCTGTCAGATTGCGGACATTCGATATCGATCAAATTTGTAATTTAAATTGTATTTAAATTTCATTCAATTTCGAACGCCATAATTAAGGGCTGCTTCCTATTTAATAACTGAATTTTTAATTATTCACAGAATTGATTAATACACTGATTTAGTAAAAAATTTAATAAACATAAATTTGAACTTTTAGGATTAACTATTCAACTGAGAATTATTATTCAGTCTCAAGTTCAAAGTTCAACAAAATAAAATTAATATTTAATCTTTAATAAAGCATTCGTATTTAATATGAATTTAAACCCGTTTGCGAATTCCTGGATTTTAATCCAAGCTTGAATAACAACTCGTAGTTTAATTAATAAACAAATTTATAAGCCCATGAATTAATATATTTAAAATCTATAGGAATCGGGTTAACCGAATATACCCTGGATTTATTATTATAGCCATGAACCGATTAACACAAAAGAGATTATTAAACTGATTATTTACTTATTAGACTCACAGCTTAAATTACTTATACAATCCCATTAACCGATTAGCAAAAAAAAAAATCCTTGACTGATTACCCAAATATGTAAATATGTTCTTATGAATCGTTTATAAAGCGATTTCAAGTTTTCATGAATATGATAGTTTATAGTTATTTTAGCGGCAGTATTTTTAAACCTCTTATCACATCAATGATTTTAATTTCCAATGTTTTTAATAGAAATATTATTTTGAAATTATAAATGGGCACTTTATAAGCTCAAATTGAAGAGAAAGCAAATTTATTTTGCAAAATTCTACGATTATTCCTCGTCGTAGAGTATGTGTTGCTAAGCACGAATCATCCGTATAAACGTAAATACAGCTTTTGCATTATGTGTTGCCTTCTGTGTGCTAAACTCCTGCAGGATATTTAATATTCCTTTCATACTAAATATTTTGCTATAATAATAATAATTATAATAATTATTATTCCAGCACGTTGAAGTGTAAATGATATTTTTGTTTCCCATTTTTTCCACATAATACTCTTGTATTCTATTCCTTTTTCCAGGAACGACAAGTGTAAAACAGTACAAAAGGAATTTTAATGCATTAAAGCGTGTGTGTGAATTTATTTTGTAAACTCATATTTACAACAACAAATTATGTAAAAATTACATGCGAGCATTTGTAAATTGTGTGTATTTGGGGTGTTGCACGTGTGCTTCTTAATTTGCTTTTAAGTTTTTAAGGACATTGTAGGATAACATATTTTTAAAAAGCGTTAATTAAATTATTTATGTACGCATGAGGAAAATATTGAATATCTTTTTTGTCAGTAATTCCGACTTCTGCTGCTGTAAAAGGCCAATCAGTTGTGTAAAATAAAAATATAAAAAGATTTTTACGTTCATACAAAATTATTTTAATGAAAAATATATTTCAGTGCTTATATATTTTTTTTTTTTCTTAATTATCCTGGTCAGAGTGATGGCAAATAAGTTTGGATAGATGACAAGATATAATAGTCCAACAGATTGAAGAATTTAAACCGAGTGGGTATGGGAAGACAGCATTTTACGATGTAGTATTTGGCAAAGAACCACATTAAAAAAGGGCGAAGAAGGGATAGAGCAAGAAAAAAAGGCAAATTATATAAAACTGATTCCTTTTCTACAAAAAAATGCAACATTTCTTACACTTTTTAACAGAAATTTACCGAATTCTATGATTTGAAAATAAGAAATTTATTGGAAATTAATACAACATCCCTCACGGAAAATAATTTCTATATTAAAACTTTCCGAACTGCCACTTTTTAGTAAATAAATGAAAAAATGTTGCATGTTTTCTAGAAAAGAAAACGCTATAAGACTTTGCTATTCATAAAATAACTCTGTGAGAGCTCAATGTATCCCCTTAATAATATTTATACAAGAAAAATATTTATAAAAGCCCTAATTGGCTTGCCCTCGTATATTAACTTTTTCATTTCCAATTTCTACAAAAAAATGCAACATTTCTTACACTTTTTAACAGAAATTGGCCGAATTCCGGCATTTGGAAATAAATGCAACATTTTTTACACTTTTTAACAGAAATTGGCCGAATTCTATGATTTGAAAATTATTCCAACATCCCTCACGGAAAATAATTTCTATATTAAAACTCTTCCGAACTGCCACTTTTTAGTAAATAAATGAAAAAATGTTGCATGTTTTCTAGAAAAGAAAACGCTATAAGACTTTGCTATTCATAAAATAACTCTGTGAGAGCTCAATGTATCCCCTTAATAATATTTATACAAGAAAAATATTTATAAAAGCCCTAATTGGCTTGCCCTCGTATATTAACTTTTTCATTTCCAATTTCTACAAAAAAATGCAACATTTCTTACACTTTTTAACAGAAATTGGCCGAATTCCGGCATTTGGAAATTATTCCAACATCGCTCACGGAAAATAATTTCTATATTAAAACTCTTCCGAACTGCCACTTTTTAGTAAATAAATGAAAAAATGTTGCATGTTTTCTAAAAAAGAAAACGCTATAAGACTTTGCTATTCATAAAATAACTCTGTGAGAGCTCAATGTATCCCTTTAATAATATTTATACAAGAAAAATATTTATAAAAGCCCTAATTGGCCTACCCTCGTATATTAATGTTTTCATTTTAAATTTCTAAAGTCGCAGACTATTCACCAATTAAACCACAAAAATGTTTGAGGTGTAAAAAGCTCAGGTGTTATTTGTGCGTGGCTTTAGGTCTCATTACGTTGGTGGCAAAGAACTGTAATTGGATTTTGACGACAAGCAAGCTGAACAATACAAACTCATTAAAGTGCTCACAAAAAAACTCGGTATGAATTTACTTTATTTTTCAATTCTCCTCCTTCGGGGAATAATAGAAAATCGTTACCGCCTTAAAAACACAAGAATATGAGGATATTTATTTTTTTTGGGTACAAGAATTCCAAAGAAACCTTTTAGCATTAAATCGTTTCAAGGATTGTTGTATGGAAATACTTGTGCGAAATAAAACATGAGAATAAATCAAAGAACAGAGAACGAGTTGTAAATACATAAAATTTATTTTTGATACGCTCGTAGATGTGAGAGAAGTTACGCCGTATATAATTTGAAAGTATTTTGCCAATTACTCAGTGGTATGGGGGAAAGCGACTGTAACAGCAGCAATAAAGTATCCAATAAAATTGTGAGAGCCACTCACATTAAACGCATACGTATGAGTTGACTATACATACACGGTGCTGCAAAGAAACTTTCTTTTCAAAGCTGCACTATTTGGCAAGTGCAATCGATACTTTTCTTCATTTCCTGCATTTTTTTTAACTAACATTTTTTTACATACTGTTGCTGGAAATCTGCATAAAAGTAACATTCATAAAAACGACAAGGAAAAACATTCTTCAGGTATAAAGGAAATCCCTGTGCAATATTTGTCTAAAATATCTATTTTTGTATCTCTGGATATTTACAAATGTTTTATCGTAGATAAAAAAAGAACTAAATCAATACATTGTTGTTGTATGGGGATCAAATAAATTTTCCTAGAATTCGAAACGAGCGCAGAGATATTAAAAAACAAATCTCTGATTTCGGTATGATATCCAGCAAAAATGTTTCATATTCAATCAAGTAAAACTCTCTTGTGGAGGATATAACGTATTTTCAACAGATACTGGTTATGTGTGTGTATGTGTGCGAGTGTGTGTGTGTTTGTGTGAATGAGATTGTTGCTAAATTAATGAAATCAAAGACTTTTCTGTAACATCTGTTCCCTTAACTCGTACTAACTGAGGATTTCAATGTGGACTATAATTATAAAGTTTAAGGAAACAAAAATTTTGATTAAATATTTCATGTAACGAATTCTATTTTACCACCTGTCAAATATGATTTTGTTGTTTAAGAATAAACAGATATATATATATATATATATATATATATATATATATATAGGGTGTTTTTATAGAGTGATACAACTTTGAGTTAGCATCACTGCTTTATTTGACCACCCATTTAACAACTGATAGTTGCTATTTGTTTAGTTTGCTTTGACCTTTCATTTTGGATCGACTTACACCAGAGCAACGCGTGCAAATTGTGGAAATTTTTAATAAAAATCATGGTTCTGTTCGTCAAAGTTATCGTGCACTTCGTCCATTCACAATTTTATTTTCCGATGAAGAATTGTCGAATTTGGAAGAAGGAGAATCCACAAGCTTTTGTCGAAACTCCATTATATCCACAGAAAATTACTGTTTGGTGCGCTTTATGGACTGGCGGAGTCATTGGCCCATATGTCTTCAAAAACGATGATGGTCAAAATGTTACTGTTTGTGAAAATTGGTGTTCCAGATTGCGCCTTGTACGCGCCAGCCATCGCGGCCATATGGCCGAAATCATATTTAAACATTAATGTCATAAAATTGTCTATCCAATAAAGACCGTTGCATCGATGTCAAAAATATATTACTATATTTAAATATGATTTGAACTTGTATCACTCTATCAAAACACCCTTTACAAAATAAATTTTCTGTGTTGCTGAAAACACTAAATAAAAATAAATTTGAGGTTAGAAAGTATTACGGCTGTCAAAAGGTGAAATGAAGGATTAAGCTGTCATAATTTGACATTTATTTAGTAAAAATTTGGGAAATTTCAACCATGAAACTCAACTTTCTTGAACAAAGAATTTTAATTGTTAAATTTTACCACCAAAATGGTGGATCTTTTACACTTTCACTGCGTAAACTTCGAGCAACTTTCCCTTGTAATCAGGCGCCTTCTGAGACCACTGTGCGTTATTTAATCGTTAAAGAAATTGACCATATGTTGGGGTTTGTGGTCAGGCGGCATGAGCGCCAAATATTTTTTCGGAAATGAGCTCTTGCTCATCGTCACCGTGAGTTCTTTGCACTATCAAACCGTGATAACCGATTTTTCGTGGTCACAATTGACGCTAATAATGACCAGAGTGTCCTTTGGTTTCAGCACGAAGGCCACACAACCGGCCAAACAATTCAGTTATTGTTAGAGAAATTTTCCAATCACGTAATTTCTCGATTTGGCGACCTCAATTGGGTTGTGATTTAACTCTTCTGGACTATTTCCTTTACGTTTTTTTGAACAACCGCGTTTAGGTAATTTAATCGCAAGCAACTCACTCCCTGAAAAATTAAATTCGGGGCAGTATTGACGAAATGAGCGTTAATGTAAAATATCTATTTTGTCAAAAATAGATATTCCCCTATTAACTCCCTCTTTTATTTTATTTTACATCCGTATCCATAGAACTCATTTTATCAAAAGTAAGTATTTTTTTGTAGCCAATTTGTTTCAAATTTGCCTACGCTTTAGTTGGCTCTACATAAATGCCAGGGCGACCCCACTTTGATAACGTTTAAATTGTAGTATTTTCACTGCAAGACTTTCAATAGATTTTTTTCTGAATTTGAGTGCCGTCAAAAATTATGCAAAATGTTCTTTAATTTTTATTTTCATGCTGATTCTTTTCTTCCAAAATTTTACTAAAAAATTCAAAATGATCAATTTAGGGGTTTTAGCTAGTTCTTAAGCGCACTGGGATCATCAGGGAATCTTTACCCAACATTTCCTAGAATGACTACAGATATTTATTTCAAACTTCCACTTTAATAAGCGAGAAGCTTGAAAATAAACATCAAAGTCATAACAAGAACTCACTGATCAGCCTGCCTTTTTAATTTTCTTTCGTTTTTATTTCATTCTGCAATTGGTTGAGTTTTTTCCGACTCTAATTGTAGTTGTAAGAGAAATAAAGAACAACAACAACTAATAATTGTTTTAATGTAAAAACCATTTATTTAGAGAGTTGAGAACATAACAGGCGACAATTGCACAAATAAACTCTTTATTATTTTATTAATCGCCGAAAGACTTTTGCATTAATGGCACTTCTGGTATGATTTCTTATTTATTCCAAATGACTTGAAATGTCCTTCGGGATGTCTAATTAGTTTTCTGTTGTTTGTATTACTAATGGGACAAAAATGATCAATGATCACTCATTGAATTAATAATTTTTACATTAATAAAATTTTTAGATGTAAAAAGTTTCACGGCTTCAAATTTACGTGCAGGTCAGAAATTGGACAGCCAAAACTATGAGCATTTCTTCGAGACGAGTGTAGCAACGTCAAAAATAACGCCTATGGAATTCACACGTAGCAAAGCCATTTTCAAATTCATTTAACATTTTTGAGCAGACCTCTTACGTGCCACAAAGAAAATCTTTGAAAAGTTTTAATCAAAAACAACAAGTGATTTTTGGAACAGCCATGACTCTGATGATTTGAAAACTGATCACTAACTCAAAACACCAGCCCCACTATTTAATAAATACTAAATAGCCATCCATGATGTTGTAATTTTTTGCTCCATTAATCTTAACTTTATATATCACTCACTGCAGCTTTAAACTTTTCACTTAAACCGGATTACTAACAAAAATAAGTACCTGACCTGTTTAGCTTCAACTATACCCAGCGAGAAATATTTGTGGGCTTTGACTATTTATGAAGTTATTCTTCATATTCACCAAATAAATTAAGAAACTTCTCAGTACATGTTTTTGGGAATTGTCGTTTTAATACTCTTTAAATTTTATTTCTGTGCTGATTCTTTTTTCCCAAAAGTTCTATTAAAATTCACACTTCTCTGTTGAAGACTTTTAAGAAACTTCTCTGTTAAACACTTTTTAGCTGTCAGCTGATCCCAAAGTTTTTTGTGAATAGTATCGTATCAGTTATTTGGGAACCACCAAACGCATTAACATTCAAATAAGTCATGAAATTTCCAAGCCCGAATTGTCTTCCTGCCAGCACATAATATATCATAAAATATATTATGTAAATATATATATAAAAAATTTATTTAACTGATCCGTAGAGTCTCCATTTTCGAATCATAATCACATTAACTTCTTCGAGTGTGTATTTCTCACTGGGAAATTATAGAAATAATCAAATCAGTTATTGGTTCGCCTCCTAAATAAATACTACAAAATAATTTCACTTTCATGGCAACAGATATACGAGCATAACCACTCAATAGCACACATACATAAACACACACAAATACACAACCACACAACTGCATCTGCATCATCTAACGAACTAATTTTGGGTTGTTTTCTTTTTTTCTCATGCAAAAGCTACTTCCGCTTTTATGCTCAAATAGATGCCAACCAGTGAATGTTATTTCCCCTCTAAACGTTTAGTTTTATGCTCCATTTCTGAAAATAGTTTCATGTACTTGTGGATTAAAAAAAAAGCAAAATAAAATGGGAGCATTGTTGGTTCGTTTAAAAATTTGTTAACAGATTACTTTTGGGCAGGATATATGAAGGATTTACCAGTTGTGAAAGGCCTCAAACCATCAACAACAACTAAAGCTGCTACTGAGAAAAATATCTGTCTTTGGAAATTTAAAATAACTCATATTTTTATTCAAGAACATATATTTGTTTTGTAGGTGTGACGGTCAAAATGGGCTTGGTGAAATGGAACTACCGATAGAGGCAACCATCGAACTGGCTGTCATGATACTCGATCGCTTAAGCGCTTTATTCTTTACACGCTTCATACTTGTTAAAGCGGAAGTTTGAAATATATCTTTAGCATTCTAAGAAAAGTTAGGTAAAAGTTCCCTGATGATCTGCATTAGCTCCAGTGAAATGCGCATAGAAACTAGCTAAAATCGCTCAATTGATCACTTTGAATTTTAATATAAATTTTGGGAAAAAAGAATCAGCACGAAAATAAAAAGCAAAGTAATAAAAAGTGTTTTTCATGGAGGTATAGAATTTTGAAATGGTATAAAACAAAAAAGGAATTTTTTAAGTTGATTTGAAACTCTCTTAATTCGAAAGATAATCTTGTGGCATTATAATTTCAAACATGACTTCTGACATAGAGACCAACAGGTCCTATTTTCCATGACTCTAACAAGAACGTGGCGAATGTTGGCCTGCAAGCAGTCAATAGTTTCAGGATGCGCTATGCGCTATGCCAAACGATCTTGCAGACTAACTTATGGGTCAAAAACGTGAAACTATGCAGTTACCGAACGAATCCTTTCAATAAATCTATTGTGGCACGCGTTGTGTGACGACATCTTTTACCAGCTTGTGGAACCCACATCCCCTGTACATGATGGCTGTTCAGTTGATTAACTAAAAAGTCCGTATCATGACTCAACTGCAACGTTCTGACCAGCATCATTTTTAAAGAAGTACGAAACAAGGATTCCACCAGCCCATAAATAACTCCAAACAGACAGTTTTTCTGGAAGCAACGATGTCTCGATTTACACTTGATGATTATGATGATGATAATCCCTGCAAACAAAAGTGAGTGTGTTCGCCAAACGAAATTCCCTCGATGCGTCTATCGAACAGCGTTGTAATATTCAATATAAACTTGCACAATTTGGAAACATTTTTCAAGCATCAGGATATTCATGTTGATATGCCAAGTCTAACTAAACTTTAATCACTTGCCAGCTGACAAAATGGCCACCTGTTAAATAAATCTGGCCAACTCACTCTTGTACCTCTATAAAAAAACACCCTTTGCTAAACAACAGAAATGCATAAACATTAATGCCCATATTGTTTGTCAAGCCGCTTGTGTAGTTTATTTTGAGTTTCTACGTAGTAGAGCAGAACAGAGCAGTGCCTCGAAAAAAATTGTAGTCACTCTGTGAAACACAGGATGAGTCAGAATATATTTCTTAATGTATTTATACTTTTGTTAGGTTTTTATAATAATCAACATATTATTCTATGGATAACCCTACAATAGAGACCATGACAAGCATAAGTTTTAGTTTTTTCGATGCGAGAATTTCTCAGATCAGTTACAGAAACGAGGTACTGGTTTTGGAAGTCATTCTATTCCCATCAGCAATACCTTTAAGGATTATTTATTTATCATCACATGATTTGTCATCGCTAAGTCATAAAATTTCATTTATAAAAGCTTTACAAGAAAAGGAAAAAATATACTTTAAGCAAATAAATGTTTTTTCCAGTTTTAAGCAATTTTTAAATTAAAATTATATTTTTATTTATGTCCTGATACTTAAAAATGCATTTGGAAAAATTTAAAAACTTCATAATAAAGAGTTATCAGATTAAGAAAATGAAAAATGATCAGTGAGTTCTTGTTATGACTTGGATATTTGTTTTAAACTTCTCACTTAGTAAAGTGGAAATTTGAAATAAATATCTCTAGTTATTCTAAGAAATGTTGGGTAAAGGTTCTCTGATGATCTGCATTAGCCCCACTGAAATGCGCATGGAAACTGGCTAAAACTCCTCAATTGATCACTTTGAATTTTTTAGTAAAATTTTGGGAAAAAAAGAATCAGCACATAATTAAAATTAAGACGTCAATATTTATATTTATTATTCTCATAAATCTATTTATTTGACATTAAGACTGTCACAAACTAAATGGGAATTACAAAAGCAGCATTCGAACATTATGCTGCTATTTTTACAGTACTAATTTAATTTAATAAATTTTCTTATATACTCTATTCAATATATGTTTCTGTTGTAAATTTCAGACGAATATTCATGTTACAAAAGCATTAACTGAAAATCGATTATTATTTTATACATTTTTCCAAGTAGAGTCGCTTTTATCTGGTGTCAATTATTAAAACAAAAGCGAGATTTTAAAGCACTTATTTAGGCCAGAAATCCTGCTACGGCCTGTTGTGTTTTTGTGTAAACACTAACTATTTTTAGCGTCTTGTTACTAAGCGGCAGAGGTTTATTATTTTAAATAAATTAAATGTCGGCCATGCAATTTAAAATTATTTAAATTGTTCACTTGCATTCAACTTGTCTTTTCCAGGATTTGTTATTTATAAAAATATAACTTTTTACTTTTGTTTTATTTACAAAAAATATATTGCAGAACAGACATTTTTAAAATCTACGTTAAGCTCATTCAGCCCATTCTGTACAGAAATACATTTTAAATGAAAAAACAAGGATAATACAGCGTATTTTTTAGGTCGGTTACCAAAAAGGCCTCCCGCTGGGGGTTTTCGCTACACTCTTTCAGCATTTAAATAAATGCTTTAGCAAATTATTCTTTTCCTCCTCCCTTAATTTAACTTGTTTCATTTGTTCCAACTTTACTTGTGCTTCGTACCATTTTTAAAGTGTACAAACGACCACTTTCCTAAGCGCCAAATCATAACAAAACAACAAAAAAAGAATCAGGCGAGTTTTTTTTTTTTCACTATTAAAAAAGGAATATTTTTCCTGTGCTGCTATTGTTCAGCTGGAACAAATGAAAATGGGATATAAATGGGGACTTAAAGTGGAATTTCGGTCAAAAGCTGGCAATTAAAATTATATAATGGACGACTTTTTAAGAACACAAACACATACACACATACAAACACAAAACGCTAAGAGTGCGTTAAACGTTTTGCAGCATAAATTTGGTTTAAATAAAAGATTTCTTTAAAGTTGGAACAACTGAAACAAGATAAATTAAGGGAACAGGAAAAGAATAATTTGCTAAATCGTTTATTTAAATGCTGAAAGAATGTAGAGGAAATTCTCAGCAGGAGCACTTTTTAGTACCCGACCAAAAATAGTCGTATAAAATATCGATTTTTGTCAATAAATTTTTCATCTCAACCATTTTCTTTAAACGAACACAATAAAAACACAATAACTTCAATTGCTTTATTTTAAGTAAATGAGAAGTTTAAGTTTTCCAAAAATCTTTAAAAAAAAAAAAAACATTATTTAAACTTGCGAATTTCACGACTAATTTCGCAAACATTAAAATCTTTGGTACATGTTTTTGGGAATTGTCGTTTTAACTCTTTAATTTTTATTTTCATGCTGATTCTTTTTTTTTCCAAAATTCAAAGTGATCAATTGAGCGATTTTAGCTAGTTCCTATTCGCATTTCACTGGAGCTAATGCAGATCATCAGGGAATCTTTACCCAACATTTCCTAGAATGACTACAGATATTTATTTCAAACTTCCCCTTTAATAAGCGAGAAGCTTGAAAACAAACATCAAAGTCATAACAAGAACTCACTGATCACCCTGCCTTTTTAATTTTCTTACGTTTTTATTTCATTCTACACTTGGTTGGCTTTTTTGCGACTCTAATTGTAGTTGTAAGAGAAATAAAGAACAACAACAACTATTAATTGTTTTAATGTAAAAACAATTTATTTGAGTTTGAATACAACTTTTGGGAAAATAGAATCAGCACGAAAATACAAATTAAAGAATTAAAATCTTTGTTTTATTTCGCAAAACAGTCCATTATGGAGCAGAAAAATTTATAAAATTTTCTTTTCAGTGAAATGATTTTGTATGATATGAATAAATTTTTATACAAAATAAATGATCAGGGTATTCACGTGATATATATTTTTAGCTTGTATCTGTAATATTTCTATGAGAATTAGAGCAAAACTCCAATGAAATGCTCATAAAAACTTATTAAAAACTCCTAAATTAATTAATAAGATTTACTTATTACCTTGAGAAGAATAGAAGAATTTAATTAAGAGTTACTGTTAACTTTTTGATTAAGCAGTAATTTTCCGAGCTAATGAATAAAAATATGAATAAAGGATTTTTATTTACATTGAAGAAAGATTTTGGTCAATTAGCTAAAAACTATAGGGTGTTTTTTATAGAGTGATACAACTTTTAGTTGGCATAATTGCTTTATTTGACCATCTATTTAACAGCTGATAGTTGCTTTATGTTTAGTTTGCTTTGACATTTCATTATGGCTCAACTTACATCAGAGCAACGCGTGCAAATTGTGGAAAGTTTGAATCAAAATAATGGTTCTGTTCGTCAAACTTATCGTGCACTTCGTCCATTCAAAATTTTATTTTCCGATGAAGCCCATTTTTTGTTGAATGGGTACGTAAATAAACAGAATTGCCGCATTTGGAGTGAGGAGAACCCACAAGCTGTTGTCGAAACACTATTACATCCACAGATTACTGTTTGGTGCGCTTTATGGGCTGGCGGAGTCATTGGCCCATATGTCTTCAAAAACGATGATGGTCAGAATGTTACTGTTTGTGAAAATTGGTGTTCCAGATTGCGACTTGTACGCGCCAGCCGTGGCTGCCACATGGCCGAAATCGTATTTAGACAAAAATGTCATAAAATTTTTTATCCAACAAAGGCCGTTTCATTGATATCAAATATATATTACTATGTTTTATTATGATTTAAACTTGTATCACTCTATAAAAAACACCATTTATAAAGGATTTTTATTTACCCTAAAGAAAGATTTTGCTAAATTAGCTAAAAGGTAACTACTTCAACAATTTCAGAAACTGACCATATGAAAAGTTAAATAAAAAATAAAAAAATATTGAATTTTTCAATTTAATATTAAAAGCTAAATGTTCGAAAAGTGTTTAAAATTCAGCAAAGACATGATAAATATTCCAAATCACAAGGGAAAATTAAAAATTGTTTTTCATATTGAACACACACAAAAGAGCAGAACAGCTGTTTTCAAAGGCCACCGCACTTTCACCATCAGCACTCTTGTGTCGTTTTTTAAATTCCGCTTTTTAGGTGTTTTAGTTGAATGTGATAACAGTTTCTCTTTGTACAAATTTTGTTATTAAAAATGCTACGAGAACTGTATTGAAGCGGTGGTAACACACTTTTTCTTAACTTGCTTTAAAAAAAAGTATGAATAAATTTAAAGTGCTTAATTATTTAAAATTCTGCTGAAAATTGACTGAAGAAAGAATGCTCGTGTAAAGCCATAGTATAACAACAAACAAAGAACTTTTCTATATTTAATTGATTAAGAGTTAATTTTTCTAAATTAGACAGCGTGCTGTTGTCCTAATTCGGTGGTAGTTTTTGCATTCCAGCTTCTTTCTCTTTTGCTTCTATTAGCAAATAAGAAGGAGGCAAGAGATAAAGTCAAAGCGAAAAGCGCTCTTGAAGACTGAATGGTTTCATATACGATTTAATCATCTCTAAATAGTGTTAAATTATCTAAAATTGCTTACTTAATTTAAACAGCAAAATATTTTCACACAATTATTAAATAGATAGTTTTTGTTTAAAAAAATTCTTTATAAGCCATAATGCCAACATATAAATTACAAATATTGGCCATTTAACACTTTGGCTTATGCCATAAATTTTAACAGTTTGTGCAAACCGAAAATATTTTATGTACTCAAACTACAACGAACTTGCTTTGTTGCAAACAACAACAACAACAATAACGACAGTGTAATGGTAGAAACTAAGTTTCTTTAAAGTTCGCATTTACTAATTGACACTCAATTTTATGGCCCGGATTTCAACAAGTTTCCAATGCTTGTTGAGTAGATACACTTGGAATTACACACATGGAAGATTAACACAAACGGCCAGCATCCATCCCACCAACCAACCCCTGGAGGAAAGCAAAATATATACATATATATATGTATATATATATATATATATATATATATATATATATATATATATAGACTTGATATTGTTAACTTAATAATAGCCAACAATACAATAAAGATTTTATGAGTTGAGAAAATAGTTTATAGAAAATAAAACAGCCACATGTTGCCCTCATAACTCTTAAATAACTTGACACACAAGTCGAGTGCAATTTATGTCTCTGCGTGCGTGTGTGTGTGTGTGTTCTTCCATACAAATAAACTCTGTGAAATCCCTAGAAAAGCAAAAACTTGCTAATATTTATTGTGTATACTTATTTCAGCAGATGGTAGAAAATGCTCTCCAGAATGCCTCTCGACCTTATTACAGGACAAACGAATGGTCTATAACAACAGGCAACAACAACAAAAACAACAAAAACAACAACAAAACTATGGGATAAAATTGTCTGTGGAAAATGTAATACAAACAGAGATGCAGGTATGAACATGCAGTTGCATAAAGAAATAGAAATTCAGCCAGAAAATTTTTTCTAAAATATACTGCAGGATGCTCATTTTCATTGAAGGATATTATTCAGACTTGAGTCCAATACATTTTATGATGAAAATAAAACAGGTCATAGACTCTAATGAGATATTATTTTGGCTTTTACATAATAATTATTATTTTATAAGAAAGTTGTATTTTATTTGGACTTTTTGAATGAAGTTTTTATAGTTTTTAAATTATTGAACGATTTTTGTATAAAATTAATAATTTTGTATTTCATTCCAACTGCATAGATTAGCTGATGTATTCATAAAAAATAGTGCAGACCTCAGGAGTGCTCTGAGTCATAATTTTTACAAAGAAATTTATTTTCAAATTGAAAATTATTAGTCGGGATGGGTTTCAAATCTGTGGATTTACAAATTACATTTGTTATTTAAAATTAATTTTATTCTTAATTTGTCTTTAATTCAAATTTGAGTAAAAAGTAGAATTATTATTATTATTATTATTATTATTATTATTATTATTATTATTATTATTATTATTATTATTATTATTGTTATTATTATTATTATTATTATTATTATTATTATTATTATTATTATTATTATTATTATTGTTGTTGTTGTTATTATTATTATTGTTGTTGTTGTTATTGTTGTTGTTGTTATTATTATTGTCATTATTATTCACATTTTTTTCTTCACTTTAAGGAATTAATTCTTAGACCGAAAGCATTAAAATTAACATCTGCATACTTGCGGAAACGATCCGTACTAATTTCAAGACCGGTGTCTCATTATTTTTAATTTCCCGATAGAAAAATTCAAAATTTTAAGAAAATAAAAAAGTTATTGGTTTTATATCATTTTAAACAAATCGAGTTCTCATCAGATCTCCACGTTTCAAAACATTATAAAACTTTTCTGGCGAATTCTAAGAGCCCATTAATATGTCTATACGTTTGTGTGTATGCATTTCCGTGTGCATGTGTGTGCATGGGTGTGTGTGTGTGTGTGTGTGTGTGTGTGTGTGTGTGTGTGAATATGTGTGTGTGTGTGTGTGTGAATATGTGTGTGTGTGTGGAGCTATATGATCCTTTTACAAATTATGAACAGGTAAGCCGTGTAAATCAAGGTGATCCTGAACTTAGATTTTCTTGAATTTCAACCGATTCGAACCGATAGATTACAAGACATCTCTACAAAAACGTAGAAAAAAGTTTTTTTAATAACTCTACAACTAAGTCATCTTCTACCGACTCCACAAACTATTCAGCTCTTATAACTTTGAAGTCGATCAGCGCGAACCGAGTCGAAATTGTGTGATCTCTTTGTGTGTTAAACTGAACGAAAAAATTTAATAAAGTTCATTTTTTTTAGCTCCGAAATTATATATCTGATACGATAGTGCTCTCAACTTAATTACTAAATCAGTAATTTTTTATCATTTGGCAATCGGGTGATGTGAATATAAAAATAAAAGTGCTCGAGCTAGAGCTCAAGATCATAGAATCGAAAACAGAAACCAGTTCCTCGTTTCTGTGACTGATGTGAGAAGTTCTCACATCGAAAAACTAAATAATTACGGTTGTCATGGTTTTTATTGTAGGATTATTATAAAAACCTAACAAAATTATAAATGCTGTAAGAAATATATTCTGACTCAACCTATGTTTCACAGAGTGGCGACAATTTTTTCGATGCGTGAAGGTCTCACTTCAAACGAGGCACAGGTTAAGATATCTTTGCGGTTAAAGTTAGCGGCAAGTTACAGGGAGGGCCTTTACGATCAACCGTTTTCTATATTTCTTTTTAGTGGTTAATCAATCAAAAATTGAGGCGTCCAACAAATGTCGATATATTTAAACTAGAAAAGTTGTTTCTGAACCTGAATTTAAAACAAATTTTATGTTCTGCTGCCAAAGTTGTTGTAGGCATTACCAAAGAGCCCACAATTATCAAATATTTTTCAAAGAGGTTAAATAACCGCCATAAGCCCTAAAAAGGCTGTGAAAGTGCGATTTTCAAGGAAATCATATGAAACAGGATCAGCAAAAGTTAAAATATACGCTAACGAACTGATGTAAAGATTTATTAGAAGCTTGACCGATAAATATATTAATACTCTCTCTATTGATCGCCCAAGAAAAACAGGCATCGTATGTATGTGGCTTCCTTGGCGAAGGGTCATAGTTTCGCTTTAAAGGATATATTAACAATGAAAATCTGCATACTTCGGGGAAAGAAAGTAAAATAAAGAGATACTTTTACATAAAGTCACTGACCTGGGCTGAGGGAGTCATTGAGACGATGATTAATATCCTGATCTTTGAATGCTTTTAGTACAGGGCAGTTACTTGGGCATCATGGGCATGAATATAACAATTCCTTTAATTTTAATTATGTGCTGATTCTTTTTTCCCAAAATTTTACTAAAAAATGCGAAGTGAGTTTTAGCCAGTTTTCATGCGCATTTCACTGGGGCTAATGCAGATCATCAGCGAACAATTACCCAACATTTCTTAGAATAACTAAAGAGATTTGTTTCAAACTTCCGCTTTAATAAGTGAGAAGCTTGAAAACAAACATCAAAGCCACAACAAGAACTCATTGATCACTTTTCCTTTTTTGTTTTCTTACGTTTTATTCAATTCCTCTTGCCATGCAGAGGAAAAAAAACTCCTGTGTATAAAAATAAACCGCCAACAGTTCTTCATGTCGTCGTAAGAAGGCACTTCAAAACTTTCTAAGGATCTTCATTGAACTTTTGAATTTCACAAAAATAAATTAATAAATAATTATATTAAAAAGGACAGTCTTCTGGGTGACATCCTTTAACAATATGGAAATACATATTGCACCACACTTATACTCCTATTTCATATATAAAATATTAATAAAATGAATCGTAAATAATACAACGTATTGCCAGTTGTTCTATTTGGAATTTCACGCAATCACTTCACTCAGTTAATTAACATACAAAATAAGAGAATGCGAAACAAAATAATGGTTGACAATGAATAAAACAATAGTTTGTATTTGTGTTTAGTTTGAGTGTAATCTGAAGTTCAGTCTTTGTAAATAATGACCAAATGCAACAGCAACAACAAAAAGAGGCAACAATAAACTTGACCAAACTTACAGAACAAAATAATAATCAACCATGAAGACTGTATTATTAACTGTGAAGTAACACTTGCAAACACTCGCGATCCGATAAATAGAGTCACAAAATTTTAGGAAAAAATTCTTTTTCGTATAATTTTAAAACGACCAGTTTTTGTTGGTGCTCTTAAAATTTTAACGGAAAAGTTTTATGTCGATTTCTTTTCTAGAAAATAATGCAACACTTTTCACACTTTTTAACAGAAAATGGCAACATTTTGCCATTTCAAAATAAGGAATTTATTAGAAATGAATTTAAGATCCCTGATGAAAAATAATTTCTGCTTTAAAATTTTTCCAAGCTTCCGCCTTTTAGAAAATAATTGGAGAAATGTTACATCTTTTCTAGAAAAGAAAACGCCATTATAATTGGAAAGAAAATGTTTTAATTTCCTGATGAATCTAATCGATTATACATCGAACATCAATGATTAAAATTAAAATAACCAGTTAATTGTCAATTTAATCGTATCAAAGGAAAGATGGTGAACTCGTTTCCTTTTGTTTCAAGGAAAATGAGCTGAAGGGAATAATTTATTTGTTTAAAAGTTATCTAAAGAGAGTGTTCTTTCCTATAGCTCAAAAATTGTTCTGTCTCCAAAATATTGAAAACTAAAAGGCTTATTTTTAATAGATATTCAAGTGCTTCTAATCATACGTTCGCGAGTGTCCATGTTTACACATACGTGTAAAATGCATGCACATGCAAGCATAAAATCGTTTTCTTTAGTTATTCGAACGACCCAACCGTATATGAAGTAAACTTCGAATGAATATTTCCTTTGTACGGTTCAACAATTGAATTACAGACTTGTTGTTGTTGCAGTTCTGGCATGTTTTCTACCGTAAAAGATATTGTTTTTGAATTCACATAACTTTGATCCCATAACCTTTGAGCTTTTGTTATTTGCAGCGTCTTCAATGTTGTTGTTATATGAATGAATAGTGGCAGAATTATTTTTTGAAGGTGCTGAAAATACTGTACAACAGTATCTCACTGATTTCAAAATTTTCGACTAAATAATTTTTGATTTTAAACCTCTTTAATTTTAATTATGTGCTGATTCTTTTTTCCCCACTTTGAAATTTTTTTAAAAGATTTTGGGACAAAAGAATCAGCACATAATTAAAATGACAAAAGGTTTAAAATTAAAAATAATTTTTTAGAAAATTTTGTAATCAGTGAAAGAGATACAACGTCAAAAACTATTTCGTAAAAATACGCAAAGAAGCTCGATAACTTTCGATTTTGAGGGAGTAATCGAAATTCTAAAAATGACAAAGAGAACTACTGAAGTCGCTGTACGTCTTAAATGATGTAATTTCGATGGTATTATTCGACGAACAGTGTAATTTTTATATTGAAGAGTAGCAAATTTACTTCAAATCACACAAAATTTTTTGGACAAATTCAGTTTTAATGATACTGTTGAAAATTAGAAACATGGAAATTATGAGCCGAGTATGACGTCGAGCAAATATCCATCTATAGCACGTAAACAGACGTACCCTTTTTTTCGCAAAATTTTAAATCACATTTTGCAAAACAACTTTGCTTATCTCGTCAATGCAGAGACGAATTTCATATTGCAGACCGTCACTTGGATGTGTCCAAATTTTCAAATGGACCCAGGGAAAATATTGCAGAGCCCTTAAGTCCCAAGAACGAGGCCTGTCAATTGAAGCCGCCAAATCGAGAAATTACAAAATTGGAATAATGAATTTTTTGGCCGACTGTGAGGCTTGTGGCGCCTTCGTATTGAAATTAAAAGTCAACATTAGCCAATTGTGGCTAGAAAAAAAGATTTTATCACGGTTTGTAGTGCAGAGAATTCACACTGACGGCGCCAAATTAAAAAAATAAATAGAGGCCCACGATCACTTTCTTTGAATACAATAATTTTTCGAGGACTATTTTTGGATTTCGAGACCGCCATATGCGACATTTTCGTTTTTATTTGTATGGTGTGTTGTCGGATACAGTACCATGAGCCTCGACTGTAGCCTTTAATAACGCACAGTGGTCCCACAAGCAGCCTAATTACGAAAAAAAAGCTACTGAAATTTTACTAAGCGTTATAGTAAAATGTTCATCATTTTGATAATAAATTTTTATTATTAAAGTTCTTTGTTCCAGAGTGTAGCGTTCCACGGTTAAAATTTCCCAACTTTTTACTAAATAAGTCTTAAAGGATAAGAATTTAGTTTTTGACATTTCAGCATTTCACAGCCAATTTACTTCCTAACCTCAAATTTGCCCACCGTGTATATACTAACACGAGAAAAGGAAAAATAGTTCATACGCAGCAGCTGCCAAATCTACAAAATCTAACGTGTCCTTTCCAAAAACAGGCTGCGTCATTGTTAAATAGTTTTCAAAAAATGCGTCCAACTCGAAAATCCTGAGCTATTTGCGTACAATCACGCTTTAATAGATTCAATCACTATTTTGCTGCTGCTAATGAAGCAATAAAAAGCATTTTCACAGTGACTGCAGAAATATTTTCACTGTTATTTCTGATATAAGATTTTATTACTTTTTTGTAGCAGCAATTCTAAATATATATTTTGGAACATTTTTATTATTTTATTTTATTTTCATTTTGCTGGCCATGTCGTAAACGCAATCGGATAATCTTGTTATGTGGTGCAAAGTTGTTCGCAACCGCCATCTCTTTTCTATTGTTACTTTAAAACAATCGTCTTAATAATAAATGCAGTCACAATATGTCTGCATTAAATAAATGCATAAAATTTTAATGCTATCGTGCACCCTGCATGTGCAACGAATCATCATAAACATGAACAACTTAATGGCTGCAACACTCCTCACGGTACAGTGGGTGAGAATGGTGTTGGAGATTTCAATGTCTTTGAAATTTCCATGGATTGAAAATTGCACTTCCAGGATTAGTAAGCAATTTTACAATAGCCTCTTTCATTAAATAAAATTAAAAATTATCTTTTGTGATTTGAAAGCAGAGAAAATTTCGAGTTTTTTTTTTCAAATATAAAAGGATTTTATTCACAAAATAGTTGAGTGGATAAACATTTTTACGGACAGTTTATTAAAGAGTTTCTGAAAACAACCCCCCTTTTTACAACTTGAGAATGTACTTTCGTTGTTTCTTTTTCTGATTATTCTATTATACTATTATAATGAATCAGAGAATATATACGAAAGGTTGTGACTGGAGTTAGTTCCACTGCCAAAAATTACATTATAGTCTCTATATATTTTCGATCGATGGGCTGCCAGTAGATTTTTATTCTGCGTCATAAAGTTATTAATTCTTTTCTGTTTATTTGGTTAAACGAATTTTGTTATTAAAACTGGTTTCACTTCTTTTCAGCACACAAAAATAATACCGAAAATTTCAACTTCAAATATGTTTAACGTCCAAAAACTATAACGAACTGCAGCGACCAAAATAATAAAGATTGAAATAAGAAACTGTTTATTGAAATAACAGCGGGTTTTTTAGCACGTACTTAAAGCACAAGAATAAAATAAATTACCCTGTTAAAGTGCTGTATTAGAAGAGCTCATATGTACAAGTATAAAATACGAGGCATGTTCAAACATTAAGGTGAATTGTATTTCGCAGAAAATAGACATTGGATTAACGATTTCGTTTCATGTGCGCAAATCGTACAGGATATTTAAGGATAATTGTGTGCCTTATTTCATGAAAAGGGCAGATCTTTAATGGTTACAATTAATATTAAAAAAGGGTGTTTTTTATAGAGGTAAGAAACTTTTAAAAATCAATAAATTTCTTTAAATAACTTGAAATTAACCTCAATCGAAGGATACTCCTTGAATGAAATTATAATTTAAACATGATTTCTGGCGCATATGATCGTCACGGCTGGATCGGACGTAGTGTAATCTGGGGGTTAAATTTTCGTTTACTTTTTCCAACAAATGTCGCCATATATTGGCAATAAGGAGGCGGCGAGTGTGGGCCAGCAAGTGGCCAATAATTTCTGAAGACATGGAAAACTTGCCATCGGCCAAAGTAGTATAAAATAGTGAATCACTTTAGAGAATAGTGAAACAATTTGGAAGTTTCTTTTAATAACTAACGGACACTGTATCCAAACTTTTAGAGGACCAACAGTAGAGCACAATGGGGAGGTTAATGTTAAAATTCAGACGCTAATATTCATAGCTTGTTTTTTTAATTCAAAAAGACATAAGATATATTCCACAGTACATGGGAAAGACGCCATCAATTTAATTATTCAACTTCCCAAGCAGAACAGCTGTTTTCGAAAGCCGCTGCACTTTCATCACCAGTACCCATATGCAGTTTTGCTTATTACAACATATTAAGAGGTTTAGATGAATGCGTTAAAAATATATGGGCGAGACAAATATATGCTGAAGAGATGCAGTGTCAAGAGCAACTACATCTAAACTTTAATATGTATAATAAATTATGAGCTTTAATATTGTTGGAAAAGTTCTTGTACTCGCATTATGTTTCCAACTTCCCGCTGGGAAAATTGAAAATTATCAAAAATTGGGAAGGTTTTATCCTGTTTTGCAAGAAGCGAGCTCTCATCAGATATCGAGGATTTGAGTCCCTAGGCAACGTTTATACATAATTTCGAGATGATGCCATGAACTCTGTATGTATGTGTGTCCGTGTGGATGTTTTTCCGCTTTTGCGTGGGTGTGTGTGTGACTGTGTAATTATATGATCAACTTGTAATTTTTGAATGACTGAACCCAATTAAACTAAATTGGTGGCGTTATAAGTATTGTTCAGAACTGAAATTTTTTTTGTAAGTTTGAACCGATTCAAACTGGATTTTAAGAAATTTCAGTGTTTTTTTTTTGGAATAACTTTTGAATGAATACAGCGATCGATTCTATAAACTAATCAGCTCTTGACATTGAAAAACTATTTTCACCGTCGAAAAACGTTTGAATAAAAAAAATTTTAATAAAGAATTTCTTTTGAACTCTATACAGCGAATCAATCACCGCTTATCTCAAAAAGCTCTAAAGCACAACAAATATCGTTTCAGTTAATATTAACGGGAGGTTAGTGTCACCCATTTCCGATATATTTTTTTAATTAGGCTCATTTCAAATAGTTTGATTGCCTTTTGAGCAAAACATTTTATGCCTGTTTTTCCTAAAAATCCACTGACTTTAATCTACTACATCGTTAACAAATTCTAAACTATAGAGTTGATTTCCTTAAAGCACCATTTTCTCGGTTATTACACTATAGCAGCGAGTGCACTACACATACACATCCTCATACACACACACACACACGCACGTACACACAAATACAAACCATGTTTATATGTATTTTATAAATTGATAACATATTTTTATCTGCCTTTTATCTGCCTGCAGTCTGTGTGTGCACAAAATTTATGCAGATTATTTATTATTAAAATATTTAAAAAATCATAATACTTAATTATTTATTCATTAAGAGTGCCGGTACTTTTTTAAATAAAACAAGAGTGTTTGTAAAATAATTTGTTGGTAAGCAGCAGCTTAAAATCTCCTACAGTTATATATAAGTTTCCTACTGTGTAGTATTTCGAGTTCTCTTTAAAGAGAACTACATCCTATACTTGCAATTAAGGACTCGAAATTTGGCTAAAATCATTTCATTATGGATTTTCCCTTTGATGGACAATTTGATATGAACAAAAATCAACAACAATCTCTTATTGGAAAATATATCTGCTGATTTATAAATAAAGAAAAACTTTTCTTTTTATTGAAACTCTAATAATAAAAATTGGTGCATTCTCTTGTCTACTGTATTTATTGAAATCCTTTATTGGAATGGATCACATAATAACCAACGTTACCGCATCACTTAAAAATGCTGTAAGACATAAAGTTATTCAATATTTGAATTATTAACGTATTGAAATTATTGTTTTGCTCATTATTTTAAATAAATTTTTTAAATTTTTTTTTAATAACATAAAATACATACACACATAATGAATGCATTAAAACTGATTACAATAACCTAAAAATATTATGAGGTTCAGTTGAAAAGGAATAATTAAATCAATACGATTTTTTATATTTCATTTAATTTTCAATTAGAGTATAATTGCAAATCATTTTTTAGCAAAACAAAGAAAAGTTTGCAAAAAATAATTTATTAACGATACAGGAGAGCAACGAATGGGTTGAAGAGACTTTATTAGCCAATTCTGATACCCACCTGATTGTGTGTGCTAATAGAGTTCCATACTTTAACCAAAAAAAAAAAAATTTCATAATTCCAAACCATTTAAGACTGTAGGTGGAAATGTGTTGGCATACAATATTGAATAATACCACATCCAAATAACTGGCACGATGTTGAAGCTTCAAATAGGGCCTTAAAAGGCGACTATAGTGGACACATCAATTACCCGATATTTACAAATAAAACTTTACTGAAATAAGTGCAAAACTATAATTTATCGCTGCTAATTGAATAATTGAAAAAACGTTTAAAAATATGCCACAATACGACCATTTTCTAGATTTGGTCAAATGATAAAATTCCTAAGTTTCAATTAATCACAAGAAGTCCTTAGCGATCTTCGTCATTAACTAAAAAAAAATATAACGATCAATTTTGAAACGCTACAAATATGAGAAAACAAAGTCATACAACGACCCCCAATAACTTTTTCGAAGAAGAAGAAAAAATTTTTTATAAATTTAACAAATTTAATTTGTTAAATTAATTTCAACTAATTAGGAGATTCGTAGATATAAAAACAACTGCAAGCAGCGTATTAATTAATAACAATTGCAAATGAACTCTTTTAATCAGCGAAAATAATTAATTACAGCATCGAAATTTCCCATTCAACTCTTAATGTTTTGCCATTAAATTAATACAAAATTAAAAAACAAAAACAAAAAATAATTGCAAAAAATGGGAAATAAATTAAATGCATTTTGTTGCAAAAATATATAAAAATTAATAGTTGTTTGTAGTGCGATTTGTTGCTTCTTTTGCAGCATTTAAAGTTCATTAAATTGAAAACAGAATTTCAATGATTTCCCTTCGCCCGTTTGTGATATGAAAACACTTTTTAATGCATGAGTCTCACTCACAGACACGCACGCTTTTCGAGTTGCATTATAAAAACGCTTGCAGTGCTGCACAGTAGCACGTTTCCACCTTTTGCAACAACGTACAAGGTGTTTGTTATTTGTAAGTACGAGCAAGTATTATTATATTTTTATGCAACATTAACCTTTGCTTGCGTTTCATATATATATTTTTTTCTTTATTTTTTATTTAATCATTTTATTTTTTTTCGGCAGTTGCACGTCCGTGAAAAAACGCTCTTCTGTTGCTGTACTTTAAAACGTGATTTATAGAAAAAAATGCGGTAATTGCTGTTGCAACAAATAGAGGAAATAAGAAGAGTATATTTTATACAAATAAAACATGAAGCAGCATGCTCTTTCATGCAAGCTGGTGTCAAGAGTATGAATATTTAGTAAAATGAATTGATAGAAACGCTGAAATGAAAAATACGGCAAAGAAATTAAAGCATTTAACGAACAAAGAGTTTGTTAAGGGCCGCACGCACACATTCACTAATTGTTGCAACAATTTGCTAACGGGAAATGAAGAGATGCAATTTTTTAGCACTCTTTTGGCGGAACTTTAAGTGCTGCAGTTTTAAAGTTATTTTTATTATAATTTTTTTAAGGAAATTTATTTCTTTATTCTGTTGTTGCTTGGATATTCTCTACGGCAGATGTTTAAGAATTATTCGTGTTTTGCGTGTAATTTTTTTATATTATTAATCAAAATCTTTGACTTAAAATAGACCAAGCGACCACAGGACAATGTTCTTGTCGGATCTCAGATTTCAACTTCAGTATTTTATAATTATTTTAGTTTGAGTTGAGTTACTTTAGGGTTCAAAAATATATTTAACACAAATACCGGGGAAGTGATATAATTTTTCTTGTAGGTTTTATGAAAAAATTGCTTTTAAAATTTTCGAAACACTTTCAAGATCTTGAGTTATATGAATACTGAAAGGACCAGCAAAAAATTATCAAAAACAAGAAAACATAACAAGTTTTGTCACATGTAGTGCACATAATTCTCGTTTTCAAACTTATTAAAAGATTCAAAATAAAAATTAAGACTCTCGTCACGTCCAACCAAATCACACGATAAATAAAACTTAACACATTTTATTTTACTTTTAATTATATAAATTAAAAGTCCAACTTTATATAAAATGTAACGAAAGAACAAAATAAAGAAATTTGTAACAGTTGCAAATTACTTGGCATTTAGCACACACGTTGCGAGGAGATTAAATAAAAGCAAAAATAAAAATTCAATAAAAAATTATATTCGTTGGAAAAATCATTTCTACTTTCTCAGCTTGAAATAAAGTTGTCGTTTAGGAAACAAAACAATTCCATTTCTTGCTTCGTCTCTAGGAAAAAATGAAACAAACAAATTGTTAACAGCAACAACAACTGTAACAACAACAGCAACAAAAATGCAAAGCAACTGCAACAAAACTGCAAAGCAATCATCAATTCAATTGGAATTCAATAACAAATATTACGTTTATAACGTTCCGACCAACGTCGGCAGTTTTTGTTCTTTATTTTCCTCAATTTGTTGCAAATTCTTTTTTTCTTAAATACACTCGCACACTTGCAGCAACTGTTAGTTTTCATACATGCCCGTTTGCTTTAAGATGGTTTTACATGGTGTGTATTTTACATCTGACTTGTCATTTGTGGGAGACACAAAGTAAATCTATTGAATTATTTTATTTATAAATAATTAATGTGCTTTGCTTCTAAGCGTATTAGCGCATTGTTAAAGGATGACCCCAGCATATGCGATGCCCTGCGTTGGAGCTAAAAAGGAGCGAATGGTATTGAGAGAACAGTTGAAGAAGGATGAGATGAGTGATCTGATGAAATCAGTGGTAACTTTTAACGAAACGCTCAATTTTTTTCACAAATCTTCCTCTTCAATGAGATCTTAGGGAACTGTATTACTAAGCAACGAGGTCATTATTTTACCAAACCCTCCGAATGTGGAATACATTCCCTGTAAATATTATTTCTGCTGTAGTAACAATTGAACATCCAAATCGCATACCCATAATACCACTCCCTTTATTGTCCTCCCCATAGCAGACTTGTCTATTTTCAGAAAACTGCAACGCATAAACAATGAAGGGTCGTCTTTCCGATAGTCTTTAAAAGCAATAAAAACTGTGGCACGTTTAGTCAAGTCACCTGCCAAGCGGTTGTAAACAGCAATATAAATGAGTACTGATGACAGGAGTGTACCGAGTTCCGAACATGATGTTGTTGTAATCTGTTGTGTAAGATCCTCGGAACATTTCTGAATGTTAAAATTACTAAGCGTAGCCTAACGATCGTAATCGAATTTGGAATATAATAACTCGAAAATAAGTTCCGGCACATTTTTTAACGAAACAAGTTACCGATCAGATTCATGTAAAGATTGTTTTTTATAGAGATATAGGGTATATTTTATAGAGTGATGCAAGTTTAAATCATAATAAAATATAATAATATATTTTTGATATCAACGAAACGGTCTTTATTAGATAGCAAATTTTATGAAATTAATGTTGAAATATGATTTCGGCCTTGTGGCCGCCACGGCTGGCGCGTACAAGGCGCAATCTGGAACACCAATTTTCACAAACAGTAACATTCTGACCATCATCGTTTATGAAGACATATGGGCCAATGACTCCGCCAGCCCATAAAGAGCACCAAACAGTAATTTTCTGTGGATGTAAATCGTGTTTCGACAAAAGCTTGTGGATTCTCTTCACGTCAAATGCGACAATTCTGTTTATTTATGTACCCATTCAACCAACAACGGACTTGATCGGAAAATAAAATTTTGAATCGATAAGTTTGACGAACAGAACAGAACAAATAGCAACTATCAGCTGTTAAATGGGTGGTCGAATAAGGCAGTGATGCCAACTCAAAGTTGTATCACTCTATAAAAAACACCCTATATTAAATCTGAAGCTGTCAGTACTTGTCAGCTACAAAGTGATTTATGTTTTCATGGTTCCGTTCGAATCGTATCGCGCGAATTTTGCTTAGCGATGAAGCTCACTTTTGTTTAAGGGGATACGTCCATAACAATTTGCAGTATTTGGAGTGTATGTTAAGATACCGTTACATCCATTAAAAGTGACTATTCCTCTGATGAAATCAGTGGTCAGTACTTCTTTAAAAACGATAACGATCAGTAAGTTACAGTCAGTTGTGTGCCCCATAGATTCATAAATACTGACTTTGTCGTTCTTCGATTAAATAGCCGTCATATGCAGCAGGTGTGGCTTTAACAAAAAGGTGCACCCAGTGGAACAATTGATTTGCCAATATTTCTTAGAATAATTGAAGACATTTATTTCAAACTTCCACTTTAAAAAGTGAGAAGCTTGCAAACAAACATCAAAGTCATAACAAGAACTCACTGATCACTTTTCCTTTTTTTGAAAATTTTAATTTTGTTTTCTTTTTTTTTTTCGATATATGAAGTCGCCAGTCTACGCAGTTAAGCCTGAATCGATTGACTTCTTCAGGACAACATTCACTGCGTTATTGCAGATATATTTGAAAAAATCATTCAATATTGGACCCTCCGATTAGACCAAATCCAAGCCAGCCGCCACGGGAGTCATATAAAGTCATATATAAATTAAATTGACAGAAAGTTATCTTTCGAATTAAGGAAATTGCATGCCACTTGAATAAATGCATCGTTACTCTATTCCAATGAAAAACACCTCTCAATAAACACCCTTTAGAAAAAAAGCTCTAATGGAAACTTTTACAGAATCAATTTAAGAAAAGTTTTACCTGACGTGCAACCCCATTGACATAAAAAAACATGCCGTGTGAAACCAGCGCTAGATCTGTGTGAGTAAGTACGTATGTATGTGTGTGTGTGTGTGCACTTTTGTGTATATGAATGGGTAAACGTGTCCTGTTCTGTGAGCAAAAGGAAAATTGCAATTTTTTTCCTACTTTCTTTGCTGTTTTCGCTACATTAAATGTAAACGATACATTTGTCTTTGTTTTATATCTCTTTTTTATTTATGGAAAGAAATTTTCCAGTTTGAGAAGATGTTTGAAAGAATATTGAAATAATTGAAGAATTGAAAAAGTATGAATTTAAATTAAAATATGAGAGATTTATTAAAAAAAATTTATTTAATTTCGTGTCTACATCAGGAATATTTCATTCCTTTATTCTTATTACGAAAATAGCGAAGAGTTTATTATAATAAAACTTTCTTTAAAAATTGTGAAAATTTTGCTGGGACCGCTCGCGAACTTCAAAGAACTTTCAATCGAGCAAGAACGTCCTCGCTGTTATACAACCACACCTCCGGGAAAATATTTTAGTCGGACCTCAACTGGAACATGTCTTTTTTATTATCCATTAAAATAATCACAACTCTTTTTGAAAATATGTATTTTTATCAGCCTCAAAACAGCTCTGAGTCTTGTTGGCAGTTATTTTTTTCAGTACTGCCAGACCACTGATCGTTTACTGATCTTTCGAAAGCTTTGCGTCTCACTCTCAATAGTTCACATCTACTCCTCAGTTAACTGTATAGGATTACAGTTCTTCTGAGGGATTTTTCCATGGTTAACTAAGTCTCCACTTTTTATGTGAAGTCATAATTCGTGTGCAGTGAGTCACAGAAATGTTCACAAATCCGCCGACATACTGTCTAGTCAGCCTGTCAACATCTGTGCACCGATATATTGAAAATTTATTTAAAAAGTATTTTCATTAAAGAAGTTCATTTTCACTAAGACATCCTAGTAATGCTAATGTAGCGTATTTCCAATGTTTGAATTTCATTCAAAGTTTTTAAAAACCTTCTGAATAAAATATTTATATTTTTGAGATACAATAGGAAACAAAAAAGGACAGTTTAGAAACAAGTGACCAACAACTTTTTATCGTTCCCTTTCGAAACCATCCTGCCAACGAAATAAATAACTTGAGAAATAGATATGAAAACAAATCGAATGCATAAAATGTAAGAAATGTAACAAATACATGCACATATTTCTCTGTATATTGAGGTACAAATTTATACAAAACCCACTATTACTATTCGTTGTTTTGGAATTTACAATAAAATAACACATAAATTTATTAGATACAATCTTGCAAAGAAGTTTCCTGCAGCTCACTAAAGACTAAAGAGGGAAAACTGCCACAGCATCAACAGAAACAACCCTGCAGGAAATGTCAGCTGTGAAACTGTACTGATGTACTAGTGACAGAGTCATCAGTGCCAGTGACTACGCTTTGCAATAATTCACGCTATAGACGTGTTATGCAGAATGCACTAGTTCTATAAAAACTAGAAATTTACTGTGGCAAGAGGGGCACTTGTAAACATTTAAGAATACGGCATTCCGTCAGATCTATGGAATCAAATATTTTCTAATGACTAAGTGCTTCTTCTTGGAACTTATAAAGATATTGAAACCACTCAATTCGCTAGCAGGCGTTTACAGCTTTTTTTTTGTCTTGGACTAGCACATTATAGCATAATGTAATATTGTTAAGAGGACAGATAAAGAAGGATTCGAAGAGAGACAATTTCGTTGCTCAGCTACCAGTCTCTTCGTCATTGAGACAAGCCGACAACAGTTTAACACAATCCTGTCCTAATGCATATCAGGAAAAACTACTGACTGAGAAGTTTTAAAATCGGGATCTAAGGCAGAGTTGTCTTGTGTTCAATACTTTGGCCCACAGCTATTTTAAAATTTATTAAAAACATATTTATTTTCACCTTTCAAAGATTATTGATTGATCTTCTGAAATATACGAGGTCTGTTCATATTTAACATGTTTAGTTTGTTTGTGAGAATCCTATAAGTTTGAAATATGTATTTGAATACATTTTTTGTAAAAATTTAAATCAAAAGCACTTGAAGTGTTGTCGCTGTCATACAGTGACTCTATTTTGAGTCAGAAATATGTTTACAATGATTCCAAGCATTTCAATAAAGGTTTTAAGAAGATATAAAACATGAAAATATTTGAAGAATTAAAAATAAATTTTATGGAAAGTCGTCGAGTCACTACTAGAGAAGTTGCTGAGGACATCAGTTAGCTCAAGCCACGAAATTTTTAATAAATTTTATTATTTAAAAATTTTTTTTTAAATTTTTTTTTTAGAAAAAACTCTCGGTTTCTGCCTCATAATCATATACCCAGTCTCTCGTGATTGCTAATCTTTGGGCCAAGAAACAACAACGTAATTATGCTTCAGCTGCCGTCTATTCACCAACTGCGAATTTTTCCTCTTCCCACAACTGGAGGAATCCATGATGGAATGGCACATTTTGCATGAATTAAGCCCAAGCATATACCGGAAAATAAATATTAGAACTACTTCGAGGACATGAAGAAAAATAATCAAATGACAACACAGGGACTTAACAAAAGCATGTTGCCATCGGCTTGATACACTTGTCGTATCCTCTTTCATAATAAAATTGCTACAAATAAATAGTGTTGGCACATCCAACAAAGTCACCTAATGACTATTGACAATAAACAAAAATACACAAGACTATGATGATGAAAGTGTGGAGGCTTTCGAAAACAGCTGTTCTGCCCTGCTGTGTAAGTTGAATACATAAAAATGATGTTGACTTCTGCTTTAAAATATTTAACATGTCCTTAATTAAAAAACCTTATTGAATAATTGGTCTATCAAAATTAAAATTTAATAAAAAAACATATCGTTGATCCGAAGTGGAAAGGCCATAACTCAAGTAATTTTAACTTTACAGGATAATATAAGAACTATATTGATTATAATACAAACTGTAACTATAAACCATAACTATTTAAAAAATATGTATTTTTATCAGTCTCAAAGCAGCTCTCAGTTTGTCAACATCAAGTCAAGTGCCAGATCACTGATCGTTTACTGAAGTAAGTTTTTGTGACGGAGTGTATTTATGTAAACTGTATTGGCATCACTGACAAACTCTATGTCGTAAAACATTCCTTTCTATTGCATACCATCGGCATGTACTTTTTAATAATGTTATTTTTTTAAAATAAAGCTAATAATTTTCCAAAATTAAAGCCTTCACATTTGCACGATCACTGAAAGCAGCCCAAGTAAATAATCTAGACACAGAGTTGACAAAGTGTTGCCTCGTCTACACTTGGACAGTGAACTCCCTCCAGGAACAATACAAGTATATTGTATGTTGGCACGTTTGCCAATTTATTTATTACATGAAAATTGCACCGGTGATTACATTTTATATCGAGACTGATCGAATTCATTCAACTGTCTATTTAAGTATACAAACATGAAATGCATTTTGTGTGGAGTGCCGTCGCACACAAGTTTCTGTTGTTGCATAAAATCAACATGTTTACGGTGTATTTGCATACAAATCAATATAGAAGATCTAATAGATAATGCAATTATGTTTGCATTGAAATTTCACATCAGGTATCCCTTGTTTTATTCTCTCACAACTTGTGCTCGTGCAGTTCAGTACTTTGCCAAACAACAACTTTGTTAGTTGTTCTTAATAGGAACAACAACATTTTGTAGAGGAACAAGCAGTACGTGCACATTCAATTCGCACACAAACGCATACACAAGCATGGCCTAATAATGCCCAAACTGATTGCGAGTGAAATTCGTACAACACAAATGAAGAGCAGAGAAAATAGTCTAAATTGGAATTGTTTGAAAATGTGGTATCGACTGTAAAATCGCCAGGATTATGTGTTTCAATTGCAAGTGGAGTTAATTCTAACATTAAAAGTTGTACATAATAAAACGTGATGGACTTGAGAAGAGTTCGTTAAAAATTATTACATGAGAATATGATAAAAGTAGTTGGTGTGAATGCCTGCAAAAGGGTGTTAGATCGAGGTGGGATTTTAACAAAATTTCTAATTAAGATTTGCTAAAAGCCTATTAATTTCTGCGTTAGTTAACATGCAATTTCCTAAAAATTCAAGCTTCTCTTGAGAACGATTTGAGGACACAAACTTGATTAGTTTTTCTAATGCAGGTATTTTGTATCCAGCAATTTTTGCTACTCGTGTATTAAATTCTATCAATATTATAAAATATTATATTAAAACTGAGTTCAATATGGCAACAAATACAGGGTGGCACGAAACTCATCATTCACTTTTGGTTTTGAGCAACTTTGTTACTCTGTCGCTAAGCAGCTCAGAGTCGGTCGACATCAAGCCTCGTTAGCAGTTATTTTTTTCAGTGCAGCTAAACGACTGGTCCTTTACTCTCTTTCGAGAGGTCTGCGTCTCACTCGCACTACCTGATTTCTCCTCAGATAACTGTATAGGATTTACGATTGTTCGAAGAATTTTCTGTGCTTAAATACTTTGCCACTTCTTATGTGAACGCATAAGTCGTGTACAGTCAGTCGCAGAAACTGATAAAAATACGGATTAACAACATTACCGGCACATGGTCAAGTGTGATAATTAAATCATGCGATTCCACTGGCCATGCCAATTAGCCAAAACGGGAGATAATGCGACCAGGAAATGATTCCTTCACAATATCCATTGTGGCATCTGTTCTATGTGCTGTTGCGCCGTCTGGCTGACATCACATGTTCACCAGGACCCGCTCAGTCAATTCAAGCAGCTCCTTAGCGTTCGCCAGGGATAGTAACTAAAGTTCCGAAGGCGTCCGGACAAAGCAAACTGCCCAATCACTCCTTCCGTGTGGACACCGCACAGTGGCCTTGAGTAGGTGTAACAAAGATTTTTGTTTAATTATGTAACCGATCAAATGAATATGCGCCTTGTCGCTTATGATAATTTTCGAGTCAAGACCGAGCGATTATTGATAAGATATAATCGACCCAATTATTTCACTCTTTTGCGGAATATAACGCATCATTATTTGTTTGTCTAATTCAAAAATGTCAAATATGATTGATCTAAAACACCATTTGCAAAAGCTGTTACATCTTACGACAGGGTGATTAATTTAGTGTCACCCTGTAGTTCGATACGAATTACTTACAATCAAAATTTAAGTCTATGGCTTCTGCTAGCCTAAAAGAGGACAAACACGCTTCAATGTACTTAAGAAAATTTAAATCAACAAAGTTTGTCTTACAAAACATGGAGCAGAAAATACAAAAATTGGGATATGAAGAAAATAATCAAACGGCAACACAGAGACTTATGGCGTTTTCTTTTCTGGAAAACATGTAACATTTTTTCTTTTATATTCTAAAAGGTGGCTGTTTTGAAAAGTTTTAAAGCAGAAATTATTTTTTGTGAATGCTGTTGGTTATATTTCGAATAAATTTCTTATTTTTAAATAACAAAATGTTACCCCTTTTCCATTAAAAAGTGTGAAAAATGTTGCACTATTTTCTAGAAAAGAAATCGACATAAATAAAATAATGTTACCTTCGGTTTAATACAGTTCTCGTATCCTTTTTCACAATAAAATTGCTACAAATAAATAGTGTTTACACGTCCAACTAAAAAAACACACAAGAGTACTGATGATAAAAGTGTAGCGGCTTTCGAAAACAGCTGTTCCGCTCTGCCGCTGTTTTTTAAATAATTAAATGTGATGTTTTTTCTCTTGTGCTATGGAATATTCATCATGTTATTTATCATATTGAAAAGAAGCCCTGATAGTGTTTGTCAAAAAATATTAGGGTGAACGGTATGAATTTCAAAAGAGATTTCGATCGAAATCTACTAGATTTGATTTAGCAGTTGATCATAATTTCGGTATTCTGTAAGAGTTGCTAACTAAGGAAATGTTGGATCACAATATTTAGATTTTACAGTATTTTTCGCCAAACGTTGAAAAGTTTTACTGTATTTTTTTATATTTAGGAGCAAATTAAAGTGGTTTGAAAATGGTTTTAATTACAATTCTACGAATTATGAAAACAAGCCTTGAACTTGAGATACAGTCGAGTCTTAAAAGTTTTGAATTTAAGGAACCAGAAATAAAATTCAAATAACCATGAATTAGTTTTTAAACATATTTTTCTATTATCAAGAGAAAAATTGACAGGATTTTAATTATTAGATAAGAACAAATTAACAGTCGACGCCATGTGAAATTTTTTAACGACTTCAATACAATAGTTTTTAACCCACATAAAATTGACGTTTTCGAAATCAGCCCGCCTGGCAACACTGACTCAGATGCTGGACTATAAGAAAAATAAATTAATTTTTTATTTATTTATTTATTTTTCTTTTCTAGCAATAATGACTTTATTTCCCTGCATATCGACGACATTCGAACGGACAGACTAAAATAACACTCAACTAACGCCACTCCTCTGCTGCTCATTATCTACAAGAAGCATCTTCACAGACCTCATTGTTTTCATATGCCCACTACAAAAACAACAATTACTACACAAGTAGATGACTGAAGAACAAGAAGACGACGACTATAAAGACAACGATGACGACGGCGCTGTTAATGATAATGATGCTAATGGTGTGAATGATGAAGATGATGATGGAAGTGGTGCCACTACAAGAGCACAAATCCATAAGTAAAACATACTCTTTGAAAGAATTGTATAATTCTGACTCATTATTATTGTTGGTGTAATTGTTTTGTTCTATTTTGGAAAATTGTTTTCTTTTCTCTTTCATTTTCACACTCCACATTGTCTTACCCTCAATTTTTACACTATTTCTTTTTTTGTTTAGAAATAAAAAGAAATGCATTATCAATAGGTAGAATTACACTAGACATCAAAGATGTTGGATGAGTTACACATCGTTGGTGATTATAAGGCGCCAGCAATTTGGCTGCTGTTTATAAAATTCATGGCTCAAAATTTTAAGAAATTTATCTAAGCCATCAGAGGCTATATTGAATTGAGTAAATGTCGACTGGTGTAATTTGAGGCCAAGTTTTAAATAACTTCTTTTGTGGTGGGCTGTTCGTGCACCAGCATTTGAGTGCTTTTCTTCTTTTGTTTTCAACACACAATTTTGTTGAAATTTTTTATTTGTGTTTCAGTTCTCCGTCTACTTATTTATTCTTTTGACTTGAGTTTTCCAGGAGAGAAAAACAAATTAATGCTGCGGTAAATACTGACTTTCATTGTGGCTTTCTCAACTTAAAGCGGTTGAAGAACTAGAACTTAACTGTGGCTTGTGAAGATATTTTAAAATGTTAATACATTTTAATATTCAACTTAAATTGTGAAAAGAAGTTTTCATCTTATACACTTAAACGGTTTCATCAGCAACTGTGAACACCCCTGCTGGGTTGTTTATCAATTAAACTATTTTTTATTTCTTTTTTTTTCTACTGCAGTTTCAAATTCGTTTCTATGTTAGTGGCAATTTTTATTTCAGTATTTTAATTTAAAAGAAACGCCCGCGCGACTATTTGCGTAACTAAATATGCACTTTGCAATTAAACGCCAAATTTTTTCGATAAATATTTACATACATTCAAACAAACGCTATTGTGTTTGATTAGGTTTCCTGAAGTGTTTATTAATTTAGCTAAATAAAAACCATCGATATCGATAACATGAATTTAACAGCTGAGAATATCCAATCTTGTTGTTGTTTCTGTTTAATAATTTGGGGCAACTGACAGCTGTTATTATTGTGAATGGCGTGCGCAATGCAGCCACATCACACAGCGCTCTTGACAATCGGCTTATTGCAGAACCAATTTAGTGACAAATTTATTTTCTACTGGCACCCTTGTCAATACGATTTAACCTCTGGAGTACTTTTCTTGGGATTCTGATAATGCTCTTGAAGCATTAGAAGCCAATATTCAAGCAGCTATTCGAATAGTTTTATTGGGAATTGGAAATGTCAACCATATCGGCGGCGAACAAATACCGGATATCATATTAAAAAAAGAGTCTAATAAAAAAATCATAACAACAATATTTATAACTTGTCTTATCTCTTTAAGTTCTCATGCAGTAAAAAGTCAACCGATATTAATATCGATCGAAATTTTTTTCTTGAAATAACAGATTTTTTATGGAGCTTCTGATAAAATTCTTTCAATATTATCTGTCGCAATTGCAGTTTAAAGCCAAGTCTGAAGTGCTGTGAAATTCATTCGAAAATGTATTGAACGTTACTTTTTCAATACTGTTGTATTCGACTTAACTTTAGCAAGCGTATGCTATTCTCATTAGGAAAATAATATTTAAACTTGTAAAATTAAGGCCATAATTTCTGTTCTTTATTGAAGTAGAGTGATTCAGAAGATACCAGCTGCTTTATTATAGAGTGATATCTCTACTCCCATTCGTATAGTTCATGAAGTATCATTAAGGGATTTTTATTAAGAACGGGTAACGTTCAATACATGAAATTTTTACTTGAGATACCACAATATTTAAATTATTTTTATAACTGAAAATATAAATTTCATGATCGTTAACAAAAACAATATCTAAAATTTTATTTTCGACTTAAATGAATTTATGCAGCAGAATAATATCGAATAAGATCGTGGACATCATGAGATCATTGTTATTTATATTATTTTTCTTTCTCACTTTAAAAAGAAAGTACTTTCATTCGGAAAATTGGCAATTCCAACGGAAAAAAAATATAAAAACCTGAAACTACAAAACAATACGAAGATCACTTCAATATCAACTACCAATTTTTATTTTATGGTTAAATTCAATTGACTTACAGCCAAAGTTGAATAAATTTAAGCCGCTTAAAAGGTTTATCACACACACAAAATTATTAACATTCATGACATATATTTTTTGACGCAAAATCGTTTAATAAATTTGGAGAGACTCAACAGCAAAACACATAAAAAGGACATGACAAAAATACGTAAACAAATACACAAGCAGTGTGATAGAAAACATCCCAACACAATTAAAATTTTATTAAACTTTAACTCCAGGCAGCGGAGTTTCATAACATACCCTATCTCTCCCTCCCTCTCTCTAACTTTAGTAAAAGAACAACTCTTTGAAAATGTTTAGATCCTGATCAGTGTAAGTTTAAAACTTCATAACAAACGGGAATGATTTAATCGCAGTAAGTTGCAAATAGATAATCAATTAATCGATTGATGATCTATAAGAAGTTCTATAAATAAATTATTTTTAATATTGAATTATAATTAATAAAATAGTGACAATAAACGTGATAAATAACCACACGATTAATAGAAAAATTCCGCACCAACTTAGTTTTCAACTCACACAACAGAGTAGAATAGCGCTGTTTTCGAAAGCCGCTACAATTTCTCACCTGTATTCACATGTTTTACTGTCTTACCACAGGTTACATAAAGTCATTAACAACATTTTTTTATTGTATTACGTTTCGTAAATTGTTTTTTACTTCAAACGGAGTATAAAAATAATATATGAAAACAATTCAAAATTTTTGTCCAGCAATAAAATCTTATTAATCTTGAGAAATTTTACTTAAGAAGCAAAAAAACTTTCCAATTGTTACACTTCTTCCTCTCAAATCTAAAATAAAAATTTCACAGCTTCATCTGCACAGTTAATGGCCGAAAGCCGTTAATAGGAAGAACCTTTTTCATTTACTGCACCCACACCTGGAAGAGGCTAAGATGCTGGTCTTGTTTACCCCGATCCTTTTTGGAGATTAAATAATGGCGTTTTCTTTTCATGTAACATATTTCCACTTCTTTTCTAGGAAGTGGCAGTTTGGAGGAGTTTTAAAACAAAATATACTTTTTATATACTATACTTTTTATAATTTCTAATAAATTCCTTAATTTCATATATCGGAATGTTGCCATTTTCTGTTAAATAGTGTAAAAAATTTTGCACTCTTTTCTAGAAAAGAAATCAACATAACTATTTAAAAGGCAAGAAAGCTTCTTCGCCTGCTAGGCAGGGTAAATTTATGGATGCAGCCATTCTCTCTACAAATTAACAAACAACTAAAAAACTTAAAAAAGCTTTGGCTTGTGTTAATCCAATAAAAGGGAGATACCTTCAAATGTTCTTAAGAAAATCCAAACAAATAAAGTTTCACTTTAACATGGAGAAAAGATTCAGAAAAATAGGAATAAAGAAAAATCATCAAACGGCAACACAGTGGCTTAATAAAAGTATTTTGCCATCGGTTCCAAACAATTTTCGTATCCTCTTTTATAATAAAACTTGAACAAATAGAAACTCTTATCACATTAAACAGAGCCTTCGAACAAGTGGCAATAAGCAAAAATATTAGAGAGTACTCTGATGATCACAGTGTGGCGGCTTTCGAAAATAGCTGTTCTTCTCTTGTGCCCAAGTTTACTATATAAAAATGATGTTAACTTCTGCTTTGCAATTATTATAATGTCTTCCTCAATTTAATACATTTTTCGCACAATTAGCCCATGAAATTGAATTTAATACAGCGATAAATAGTTCGATACAAATTACTGGCAATTAAAAAAATTAATTATTTTTAATTTAATCCAACCGTATATTCCCTACAGTACACATTCATATTGAGCTGCCGCTTGTGAGATTTTCATTTTCATGCTGGCTCTGCATGATTTTGCCTTGCACCAGCGGAAGCATGTGTTGCGATCTTTTCGTCAACACTCCTTCTTCTCACATACACGCGAAGTATTTCACAATAAATCACTTTTTGTTTATCAATTAAATACCAGAAACTGAAAAAATTGCCTTTGTCGTATGATATAAACGAAAACAAAATAAATATAATAAAACAGAAAATTCTACATAATAAATCTTGCTGAAACAAAACAAATAAATACGAATGGAAAAGAAAATATTGGCGGACTCAGGCAATACCGCACACAAACAATCGTGAACGACAAGAACGGCGTAGCAAATAAATTTGTACAAAAGTAAATAAAAATATCGCAGTTGATTCGACAAAAAGAATTGTAAGCAATTCCTGATAATCCTACCGAATAAAAATTTAATCAATATAAAATTAATATCAAAGAGATAATTCTCAATGGTTGGTTGCTACCAGATAAAGAAAAATATTATATATGTATACAGGAGCTGTGAAAAATAAATACAAACATCTGCAGGGTTTGTATGTCGTTCTACAGGCCAATAGAAGTTGTCACAAAATAAAAACTAACGAAATGCTCGTGTGCAGATAACAGCGGCTCAAATGTTAATTAACTCGAATACCGCACAGCAACTAACATGAGATTTGCGGCAGCCAAGCAGGCAGTCAATCAGTTAGTGAATCAGTCAGTCAGTCAGTCAGTCAATATATTCTGGAAGTGTTGGTCTTATCAGTTATCCAAGTGTTTGCATATCGCATGCACAACACATTTCTAACCATGCAAACAACATTCATTTCATTTCTCTACAGCAACAACATCCATCAACGTTGATGACAGCACAACTAAAGTAAAGCGAACGATTTGAATTTGAGGAGGAGAAGGAGGAGGAGGAATTTTTGAATAGTAAAAAAGTTGTCAAAACAAAATTCATCATCATCAATCTAAACAAAAGAAATGACATTTTTATAAAACATAATGATTGGCTGGATGAGCTACTTAAGACGTGTAGTACAAACAAATCGCGGTCACATTAAGCAAATATTCGACGAGGAGCTGAATGTTTGTCTGTGGGAGAGCAATCGATCATTTATAATAAGATTGAAATAAGAGTAAAAAAAATATTCAGGTCGAATTACAGAAATTCTCAAAGGCAATTCAATTGAGTCAATTAGTTCGATTTATTTGTAATACCCTTTGGAAGTGTACAGCCCCCCCCCCCCCCCCCCCCCAACGTATTAAACTCTCCGGATTCCCTGAAAAAGAAGAATAGTTTGGCCAGCCTCAGTTAAGTCTGCCAGAAATATTTAAGTCCAGAGCCAAGAAGATAAAAGACAGATCACAGTTTTGTTCTGCTTTTTATCATTATAGATGCTGCAGCGTTCAATGAGTACTAAGTCCATCTGGCATGAGTTCCAAGGATCCAGTGCTTATTTAGTCAGGTTTCTACCCTACGGTGTCACCTGACGGTGTTTTTAACACCTCGTGAATACAATGCGTCTTTCACCGCCCCCTTACGTAATAGGCTGTTACGTATAAATAACAATTCGAGACCATGTATTTGCACATGCCCTCCCCCTTGGTCAGGAGCGAAGCCTATCCAAAACTTCTACCTTCGTTTGGATCATGGCACCTGGTCGCAATGCAACTTTACATCGAACTGCTTATTTAGGACAGATATCTCAATTGTTTAACGTCAGTGCCTGCCTTGCGGCCCAACCTGATGGTGCTCTTAACACCGTGTAGGATCAATTCTTCTATCAACGCCCCTACACGCAACAGACTGTTACACATGTATTTGGACATGGCCTCCCTCTTGGTGAGGAGCGGAGCCCATCAAAACACCTTCCGATCTGTGAGACACGGCACCCGTTTGCAATGCAACTTCACACCGAGCGAAACACTCTTCCCGCGATTTGGGTTTAAGCCACAGCCACCACGAATCTCCCCGAAGGTCCGCACCATTGCCAGGCTGGAACCGAAATTTCAGGGGCTCCTGACACCCATGGTACCAGAATTAAGTCTCCGGTCAAACCTTGTAGCCGGAGAACTACTTCTAGTTAAACCCCAAACAGTTTCAGACTGCTCATTTAGGACAGTCGCTAGTTGGTAATAAACAGCCCTTGTTAAACTAAAGAAAATTGCGTGTCAAGCGCACATCTCAGCAGGTCCACGTGGACCAATCCACACGGCAACAAACCATACTGTCCCACGTTTATTGAAAAGCTTGCAAGAAGATGCAGGAATGCTAGCATAGTGTTTTTTTCATAATATTTAGAACCGTTATAGCCACGCCTCCAACACTTTTTTTGTAATTGGAAGGCAAAATTAAACTGGAATACTCCGCTATTATATTCATGCAATATGGTATCCTCGGATTTGCCATTCATATATGACTGATTAATATCCAAAATATTTTCGTTCTGCTCCAGTGTGCGATGCTGCTCTACAACTGTGAGTACACTAAACTAACAATTTCAAATCATCAATCAATATATAATGAATGGTTTTATCATTCTTTATTTGTGTTTTTATTACAAAAACACCAAAAAATAAATAAATAAATTATCCGTAAAACTCAACATCGAAATGGAGATAGAATTATGTAAATTTTTCAAAGATATTGAAACCATTTTTTCATTGCAAAACAAATAGAAACATACATATATATATATATTTTTTTTTTTTTTTTTGTGGCAACTTATACATGCAGCGTAATTTTTTTTAGCTAAACGAAAATAAAACTCAATTGCTTCTTAACGAAAACTCAGCAATTGAGTTAAAACAGACTGTGATTGAGTAATTTAATCAGCCTCAAAAAACCACTCTGCTTATTTGCAAATGCAAGCACAAACAAAGGAAGCTGCCATACTGTGGCGATTAAAACTCGTTTAATAATTTTTAGTGGGCAATAGAGTGCTAACGCGGACGAGAGATTTTAAGCCGTGTTATTACACGAGATGTTCGCTAATAAGGCTTTAGGAACAAGTGATTTAATACCAGCCAGTTTAAAAGCTTTCTAGCGGTTCGACCTCTTTTTCGATTCGAAAATTGTGGTTCTGCTAACACAACTGTTAATGCTGTATCATCTATAGCTTGAGTTCTAAAATCTTTATATATAAATGCATCTTAATTGTTCATCTATGAGAAAATAAGTTTGGATATATTTCCGTCATAGTTCTCGGACAACATTTGGTATCGTACTGCTGCTTCCAGTTGCAGTATTTGTTTTGTGAATAGAGATAAAAATTTCTACAATTTCGACTGGCGATTTTTGGGGAAAAGCATTTTTTTACTAGGAATTTTTAATAATAATAATAATAATAATAATCCTTTTGATATAGCTTTCAGTGTTTGCCTCATTAAAGAGATTACAATTATCAAATCAGTGCTTTGTCGGCAATTGTATTAGAAGACAATTTCTTTTCTAGAAAATAGTGCAACATATTTTTACACTATTTATTTATTAGCAATTTATCAAACATCTCTTACCAAAAGTAATTTCTGTTTTGAAACTCCTCCAAACTGCCCTTTTTAGAATAGAAGTGAAAATATGTTACATGTTTTCCAGAAAAACGCTATAACTCTTTAATTTTCATTTCGTGCAGATTCTTTTTTCCCAAAATTTTATTAATATAGTGAAATATTGAATAAAATTGTGGGGAAAAAAGAATAACCACGATATTCATATTAAAGGAAAAAATAAATAAATACGCTATTTACATCAACGTACTCAGGTTTTGACTTTTAAAACAACTCTGCTGATATCATAATTTTGCGATATGATTTCAGTGTCCGTTCCGCTAATAAATTCTTGCTGTCATATCAAAACGACTTTGGCGATTGATTCTCTTTTATCAACTACAGAATATCAATACAAATAATTTGCAGGAAAACAACTTTTAGACGATTTCCAAAACTATTCCAAGTGGCAACTACGGCCCAACTGCGTTAAATTTACTCTTGAACACAGATACGAAACAAAACACAACCACATCCAAACAAGAATTTTTGTTCTGTTTTTGTACCCAAATACCGGTCGTTTTACACCAAGTGAAACACAACCCAACGACTACATAAATCCAGCATTTTTATATCAATTTTAGATGTGTTTGAGTGTGTTTATTGCGTTTGCTTGCGTTTGATTTTTCTTTTCTTTTTTTGCTTCATTTCCTTTTCTTCGTTTTTCTATGTACATATTTTTTTTAGTTTGAGATTTGTTTTTGGGGAGATAATCAACAACAAAAGGCAGACAATAAGAAAAAGATTTTAGTTCAACTTCAGCATGCCACATGAACAATTGTGCAACTATTGAGTTCATGATAACAAGTTAATTTCGTTTGGTTTGTTTACAAATTAAAAATTATATATATAAAAATTTTAACGTGAAAATATATGTGTATCTATAACAAATCCTAAGCCAAAACAAGTGTTTGTGTTAAGATATTGAAAAAAAAGTGCATGAAAACAAAACATATTGAAACAAAAAGTGGTTAAGAGAATATATCCTTGATATTGTTTGTAAACAGCTTCCTTTGAAAGCAAAAATTTCAAGTCTTTTTGTAGAGTTGGTTTTGTGGAGAATTTCTTCTACAAAATTTGTTTGTATCCTTCATAATCTCTGCGTGTGTGTCTCCCTCTCTCGCTCAGACTCTTTTGCAAAAAGGATTCCTGCGCAATTTCTTTTTAAAGTGAGTAAAATAATTTGTTGATATATAAGTGAAATACATACTTAAATCTAAAATTGCTAAATTATGGACTCGTGTTAGAAAAGCAATTATTTATGCATGTTTAGCGAATGTGTGCTACACTGAAGAAAAGCTTAAATGGATAAATGAAATGGGTAAACATTTGGCATGAATCCTGTGGGAAGTGAAAAGAAGTTGAAATATTTAATTTTTAACGAATCGTTTATATTATAACTAAAAACATGTTTGAAAACGTTTTAATGTTAAATTGTTGCAAAGGAATTTAATAATACAATTTTAATCTTCTGGTTTGTTAAGACTTGATGTTGTCGATAATTTTTAAAGTTTCTGTCTAGAGTTATAATGAGTCATTTTATAAGTGTTATTTGATTTCATTTGACATGCAGGATAATGAACTTCATCAATGTATGATATTTTCTTTTTAATTTTGATTTAAAAAAATATATATTTACTATCGTCTGTTATATTACTAAAAATATGTTTATACAAGTAACTCTCCTTCTAGGACATTATGAAAATGTGTTTTTAGAAACATTTTAATAATAATTGAAAGAAAGCCCTGCCAACTTTGACTTGGACTGTTCTGCTTATTTGCCGTATTGATAATTTTGTTTTAGATTCACTATTTTAAACACATTTTCCATTTGAGAAAATTTTTTTTTATTATTCAAGAAGTAGTGCAACACATATTTCCCTCTTGGTAAAGTTTTAGGAAAAATGTTTAAGAAAACATGCTGCCTGACGCGTGATGTTACTCGGTATCGCTCTGTTTACAAAATATATTTAAAAAAAAGAAATTTCAGAATTTGTTCTTGTACGTTTGTGAACAGAACGACATCGTGTTACTGTTAATGGGCCAGGCCAGTGCCTCGTTTCTGTAACTGAAGTGAGAAATTCTCGAAACGAAAAACTTGATAATTACGGTTGTCATCCTCGTTATTGTAGGGTTATCCACAGAATAACATGTTGACTATTATAAAAACCTAACAAAATTATAAATGCTTTAAGGAACATATTCTGAATCAACCTGTTTTTCATAGAGTAACGACAATTTTTTCGATGCAAGCAGTTCTCACTTCAGTTACAGAAACGAGTCACTGGATACATAAATATTTTTAACTCTATTATAGTTGAAAATATTCCTCTACTAAATGTATCATGACTTATTAAAATTTCCACCGATTTTAAAAATAAATTTCATTATTATTTTTCTAAACTATTCTGACAATTTTTTTTTTATTTTATCTTTTAACTGAAAGTAGTTGATAGTGTTGACAGGAGAGGTGGGGAAAGATAAGGAATAGAATTATTATTTTTTAACTTTGCCGACGACTAGTGACCAGTGCCTTCCTTATTTAAACAGGCGGACAAAAATTAGCAGAGTAAATCGATTCCACATTCATGACCAAGTGTGGAATCAAACCCACGGCCACTCGACTTTGTAATCTACGCATTAACTACTTGAGTAAATTAAACATAAATTATATTTAATTTATAAATAATTAAAAGACTATATGAATGGCTCTCATTTGGTAGGTTTGCTTCTGAGGAAAGCCATAAGCTTGAGCGATTCCCAAAAAAAGAGTGAATCTCACATATAGACCATATGCCATACTTTAGGGCACGGTCACACTTGGCAAATATTTGCCCAAAAAAGCCCACAGAAAGATATATGGATTCAGGTATGTGATTCTGAAATAAAATAGTTTCATATTCATATTTCAAATACTATTCGAAACATTTTCATTTAATAAACACTTTTTTGAATTAAAGTGTTTTTCATTATTTAGTGGTCATGCTCTTTTGGTCATATACCAGACGTTGCTTTGGGCCGTTTCAAGTCTTTAATTCATCTGATTAACACAGAAATTTGCTTTAATTTTTTGAGCAGATCTCTTGTAGTCTGTGGACTTTGAAGACGATTTACATGAGATCTAGTTTAAAGATTCCACAGTCCACTTGTGGGTTATTAAAAATGACACCACCCCTTTAGTTATTTGTTTATGTACATTTTAAAGGATATAGATATTTTTTTTTTATTAAGGATTATTAAATAAATCGGTTTGGCAAAAATAAAAGTAAAAATCAAAATTACCATGTTGAGCTTTACAATACTTTTTTTTTATTTCCAAAATATATTCACATCAACTATTCAACTATTCTATTATTTTATATTAAAACATTTAATTGAAAATATACAACAAGTGTTATCAATTTGATTAATATCAGGAATTTGTTTTTGTAGTCCTGTTAAAAATAAAACAACTCTTCGATTTACGATCTTTTGATTGAATCGACTGATGTTGTTGTCGATTGTTTACCAAATCATTTGTTTTTATTTACAATTTTTAGCAAGAGGTCATTAAGGGCCAAAACTATTTATAAAAAAGCCATAAATAAGTCGTAATTTAATTTAATTTAATTTTAAAAATTAAATTGTTAAAAAAAAAAAGAATACTTGTCCAATACTGCCAATGAGCCATTAACTAAATTGTATATTTTGTTATAAATTATATTTAAATTTTATATAAATAAAAACTAGTTTCGGCGCCCATGTCACTATCTGCTGGAGCCTGGTGATGAGAAATCCAAAAAATATATATTTTTTTTTATGATCAAAAGACATTTGACTTGAGATAAGCCCAGCAAATGTTTAAGCACTAGACTTTCTTAAACTGTAAGATTTCAAACGTTAATTTTCAAACAAACATTTACTCAAATAAGCGCCTCTTTTATAAGAAAAAGTAATGAAATCAATGGGCATTATTAAATGACCTTTAGAAGAACTTTTATGCTCTACAACACAATTTTGATAAGAACGATGCTGCTGCCGCGCCAGAACTTGTTCATAAGCAATTATTATGAAAATAAGAATACTCAGACTCGTTTGTAAAAAAAAAAATATTTATTAAAAATTTGTGATAAGAAAGGAAAACAATAGTAAATAAAAAGCTGGAAAATAATATAAATAAACTCGGAGTAGTTGCCAGTTTGTAAGCTTTCTTTTTTTTTCTTTTTGCTGAGCAGGGTTAATTAAACAATTAGCAAAACGTATGTAATATTTAATTAAAATCTCTCACTTAACATCTATTAAAAACTAATTAAAATTGAAATGTTTTTAAACTGCTGTGGCAGTTATTGAAAGCAAACAGACAGTTGTAAGAAACTATAATCGCTTCACACCGGTGTCAGTCAGATTTTAAGGTTTTTATGACAACTTGTTTGTGAATAAGATGAGCAGAATTTCAGATAAATCTGTTGGCGTTTAAATTAAAATATAAACGATTTAGGAATTAAATTTTTTAGTAAAAATTTGATAGAAAATTTTTATTTCTTGAAATATCACATTTATATAATAACCAACCAAGGGAATTGTTTGACAACACTAGGCTACAAAATTATAAAAATAAAACATGCACTTTTTAAATTAGTACTTTTTGGAAATTGTCGTTTCATAATCTTTATTTCAATATCGTGCTGATTCTTTTTTCGCAAAATTTTATTTAAAAATTCGAAGTGGTGAAATGAGAGGCTTTAGCTAATTTCTATGGGCATTTCACTACGGTTTTGTTTAGTGTTCTTGTTTAAAACTATATGAATAATACTTTTATCAGCATGAGAGTTATCGATATCGATAGTAATAGTTTGGCTGCTGATAATTTGAAACTGCGTTGATTTTTGTATTTAGTAGGGTTTAATTTGCATTATGACTCGCTTAAGGGTTGAACAATAATTTTATATAGTGCAAATTTATTTAAAAATATATAAAAATCTATTTGCAAAGAATAGGAATATTGCAGCTGCAGCAAGAAGCTGCTATCTGAATTTTTGTTTTCAAAAACTAATTAGAAAAATATAAACCTCATTAGGTTACAATGATATAGAGCATCTTGCCAGACAGTGGGCTTCACAATCAATTTATTCTACAGTCAATTTGGTGGGAATTTAATTTAAAAGAAGTAGTCCCATTCACTGATCTCTCATTCGCATCTGAATTATCTTTTATGGGAATAAGTAAACTATTTGATTTAAACTGAGAAAATAACAACTCTTGAAGCCATTATTTAAGCCACAATTGACACTATACAATCACGTGTATTGGAAAAAATCCTCAATAATAGAACTGAACGAAATAGCCAGGTAAGTCGAAGCTGCGGCTATTATATCTCAAAAGTCTCATAAAAAAAAGTATCAAAATTTATTAAACTAAAACAATCGTTGGTTCCAAGGAACTCATTTCGTTTTTTTAAATGCAGTAAAAATTTCTTAAATCCAATTAAAATTTTTCAAAATCCAATCCAAAATCTCATAAATATTATGAAGTAGTTTCATTGGAGTCGCTTTAATGGTTTTCATAGTTTCGTAAAAATATTTCATTGAATTTAGGGCAACACCATTTTGCATCTTTTTTTTGAAAACACAAAATTATATAGTTTTTACTTAATAATATGAAAATATCTGTTCTTCAACAATATTAATTTTTCAGAGCTGAATATATAAAAAATTTCTTTTCAAATATCGAATTCCATAGTATCTATGAAACATATTCTTTGTTTCAATCAAGATTTCATTGAAACATTGAAACTATGATTAAATAAATGAATACACATTTTCTGATTTATTTCAGCTGTAGTCAACCAAACAAATTATTTTAATTTGTCAATAAAATTAATCCATTGCATTAATAAAACAATTTCAATGTATCAAAGAAATTATTTCATTGTATTAACAATCAAATATTATTAACTGCAACAATAAAGTTATTGCCTTGAATTAATGCAACTATTTCATTCTATCGATGAATCTACTTCCTTATATCATTGAAATTTTACCATTGAAGCAATGAAATCAGTTTATAGCCTTAAGGCAAGTAAAGGGTGTTTTTTATAGAGTGATACAAGTTTAAATCATAATAAATCATAGTAATAAATTTTTGATATCAATGAAACGGTCTTTTTTGGATAGAAAATTTTAGGACATTAATGTTTAAATATGATTTCGGCCATGTGGCCGCCACGGCTGGCGCGTACAATACGCAATCTGAAACCATCTGAAGACATATGGGCCAACGACTCCGCCAGCCCATAAAGCGCACCAAACAGTAATTTTCTGTGGATATAATGGTGTTTCTACAAAAGCTTGTGGGTTCTCCTCACTCCAAATGCGACAATTCTGTTTATTTACGTACCCATTGAAACAAAAATGGGCTTCATCGGAAAATAAACTTTTGAATGGACAAAGTGCATGATAAGTTTGACAAACAGAACCATTATTTTGATTAAAAATTTTCACAATTTGCACGGTTTGCTCTGGTGTAAGTCGTTCCTTAATGAAATGTCAAAGCAAACTAAACAAAAAGAAACTATCAGCTGTTAAATGGGTGGTCAAACAAAGCAGTGATGCCAACTCAAACTTGTATCACTCTATAAAAAACAGCCTATATTTCGTTAATTTAACGAATCTGTAAGTAAAGAAAGTTTATTGAAACTTGTTTCATTAATCCAGCTAAGCGTGACGTTGTTTAAGCGGTAATCAAATTATTCATTGGTTTAATGCCGATATTCATAGAGTTGATGAAGAAAATTCTTTCAATGCAGCTTAAATTACAACGCGTGAAACTACCGGCAAACTTGGCAAAAATCTACATCTGTTTTACATAAACTTGAATTTTGTATATTTAATTATCAATGAAATTGCGAGAATACGAGAACATGACATAACCATGTCACCTAGAAAGAAGTTTTTATATTCGATTAGCGCAAGCGGATTTAATAACTCCTTCAAAACTTCAAAAACTAAATTATAAAATTTTGTAGCCCCAATCTTCAGAAAAAAATTTATATGTAATATGACCAAGAAAATTATTTTCTTTGCGCTTAATAAACTTCTTTCTCACTTCTTTTTTTTTACTTGAGCGAAAACGCGTTAACACTGAGAGTGAGGTGTTGAAGGCTCATCAAAAATTATTGACACATCACGCAAGTGATCAGTTGATTAAAACAACTTTTGATATCAACTAAAATGTTTGTCTATCATCTTTAAAAAAATATGACCAAGAAAATGACACAAGTAACAACTTAAATAAGAGGGGAGGGGAAGGCATAGCTAATGACAATGAGGGTAAGAAAAGCATTCAAAAGGGTGATGTTTTACGATGTTGTGCAAAACTGACTTTAGTTTTTTACCCCTTTAAACTAGTCAACATTAGAATTTCGGCAAAAGGGCTGTAATTATGTGAGAATATATAAAATTTTATATTTAATATAAATTCACAAAAGTAAAGTAAAACAGCCATCATAAATATTATATTCGCAGCCATCGTCATCATATTTATTTAAACAAAAACTTTGTCAATATAAGTAATAGAAAAAAAGAAGATAAAAAAACCAACATCAAATCTTGTCTTCTCGTTCATTCAACCATCCTTCTGACTTAATGGCTGGAGCATGTAGTGGACGGTACGAGTATGATGTGCAAACGCCTGTCAATCATTTAACCAGTGCTAGAGACCTTTTTTTATCTCTCTACATTTTTGTGTGCGCTGAAGGCGAAAACCAAATAAAATGCTAAAGTCAGGAAAACTTTTCCTTTTGTTTGACAAAAATATCCATCCAACAGAAACTCAACACGATGATATACGAGATTTTTATTTACAAAAATTTAAAGCCTTCACCAACATCATATTCATGAAAAATTATATTAAAAAAACTATAAAGTATTTTTTTTAATACAATTTAAATTCAAACTTAGTTTTTGAATACTGCGGCAGTAAACGTTTAATATAAAAACCATTATCTTAATTAGATGAGAAAGCGACAATCATAGTCTACGCTAAAGTCGGTTTTTAATTGATATAACTTAAAGTTGTGCTTTTAACTGTTTGTTGTTATTGATTTGTACCTTTCGTATTTTAATAATTATAAAAATAGTAAATGTGACATATTTTTCTGGCCCCTGTCTTTAATAATATTTTTGTGATATACGCCCATGTTCTGGTAAAGACAGCGTCTTCAAATCACTTGTGGTTTTTAGATTGCATATTTTTTATTCAAATATAAAACTGTTTTTTTTTCTTATTTTCCTTCAAATAGAAAGAAAACTGGAGGTACTGTTGGCACTCGGTCATATATATGGAGTCGAATTTTTCTGACCTGCACTAGTGCCGGATTGTGTTAATTGTTGTCGGGTTGGCGGGCAGAGTACAGCACCCTACAACGGCAAAGTAAAAAATTTAAAATAGCTACAACGAAAATTTCTATCCTCTTAACATTATCCCCACCTTTCCAAATCCTGCGCATTGCACTGCATTTAAAAGGGCCGTTCCCTTAGTACTTGTCTTACTAATAAAAAAAAAAAGGTTCGCAAGGCAGCCCTGAGTCAGTCAACATCAAGCCTCGTTGGCAGTTAATCAGTGCAGCCGGACCACTGATCGTTTACTGTTCTTCGAGAGTTTTGGGTCTCGAAGACGGTCAGTCCCAGTAACGGATAAAAAAATATGGATTGATAAAATCACCAAAATATGATCATAATCACCCATCAGAACCTGTGCACCGATATTTTGTACAGAATTATGGAAATAAATAAATATTAAATTTATTCAGACGAAATAGCTTCGAAATACCAAATTTCCAGCGATTTCGTTTGCTCGAGTACCTGTTTGACGTGTACGAGTTAAAAACGTCAATATTAAGCGATAGGCCTTTGTCAAAACGTGGACGGAAATAAAGAAGCATTCTGTGTATAAAGTTGTAATTTTCGCAAAATAATAAAAAATTAATTTTTTGTGAAATTATTTTAACTAAAACTCCCCCATATTTAAGGCTACACAAAGAAGGAAACAAAAAAAAATTTGTAGTACTTGTTAAGAAAATATTGGCGGCAGTTAAACAAAATTCATGTGTACGGTGTTGGACTGATCGCTATTGCTGCACCATAAACATGCAATTCGATATTTCTATTTCATTCATGTCAGACTAAATCATGCAGATCCAACTAGAAGATTTCGTGTATGAATGACAACGCAGCAGTTTCCCACGGATGCTTGAGCTCTTGCTAGAATTTCTTTTACAAACTAATAATTCAATTAGGCTGCGCAAAAACTAAATTTGTCGAAACCACATTTCTGATATCAACTATCAGCCTGTTTCAATGACGAAGTTACTAAATAATTAAACGCCGAAAGTTTCTTTCGTTGGTACTGTAGGAAAAAATACGTTGGCGAATTAAAAGCTTAAATTCTCTATCTTTTTATTGTCCTTGATCTGTTCTCTCAAAACGATCCTCTCTTTTGCATTAATTGAGTGTGGATCTCATAGACTCAGGCCATTGCAAGGAAAAGTAAAATATACAAAAAAATTACCTGGATTAGAGGACCTGGATTTATGACGATGTGTGGTGTCATCAACACAATTGCCCCTTCTATACACTGAACGACACAATGAAATGTTTTATTTAGAAAAGAAACTCTGCAGTCATTGTCTAGTTGCAGCGAAATAAAAACAAAAAAATGGCAGGACAGAGCGTCATTAATTCAACAATTTAATAAAAAATAAAATCTTCAAACTGAATCATTTTATTTAATGTAATTCAGCTGAGATAGTGTCTCTTATAATTTATCAAAATGTCCTTTATTTGTTTAAGGAAGCTTTTCTAAAATTAGATTGTAGTCTGCGGATGATTTGGTGTGAAAGAAAATGTGCCGGCATACAGACAAACTTAAACCGTAACAAACGAGAATTACATTTGAAAAATCACTTTAAATAAAAATATAATTTTCAAAGGACTGATTCTTAAAAAATAAATTCATTGAACTTGAAAAATGATTTAAAAACAGGGACCATAAATTTTTTCTATTTCTTTGGTTTTATTTATTCATCAAAAAAATAAAAGTTATTTCCTGGCTCTATTTCTAATAACATTGACTTTATTTATTAATCAGAAAACAAAAGTTATTTGATGGCTTCTATTTTTTTATCCGATAATAAAATTTGTTTCTTGATTTTATTTACTCATCGGAAATAAAAGCTATTTCCTGGATTTGCCGAACCCAATATAAAATTTTTTCATCGAAAAATAAGAGTTATTTATTGACTTCTATATGTCGATTAAAAAATTAAAGTTATTTCTTTGAATTTATCTATTCGTCGAAAAATAAAAGTTATTTATAGATCTAAAAATATAAGTTATTTCTTGACTTCTATTTTTCGATCCGAAAATAAAAGTTATTTTTTTGACTTTTATAGAAAAATGAAATTTATTTCTTGAGTTTTTATTTTACTAAACTTATTATTAACCGATTTGGGACCGAAGTTATCACCATATTCCGTGAAAAAACTCTCATTTGAAATATTAAATTTATCAAATAAACTTTTAGATACTTTTTGTTTTCTACGCAGAAATAAATAGAAATCAAGAAATAACTTTTATATTTTGAGGAATAAATAAAAATTAAGAAAAAAGTTTTATTTTCTGAAAAATTAATAAAAATAGAGAAATAACTTTTATTTTCGGAGGAATAAATAAAAATGGAAATGAATAGAAATCAAAAAATAACTTTTATATTTTGAGCAATAAATAAACATCAAGAAATAACTTTTATTTTCTGAAAAATTAATAAAACTGGAGAAATAACTTTTATTTTCTGATGCATATACTAAAATCAGAAAAAAAATTTATTTTCTGGTATTCAAATAAAAGCCAAGATATAACTTTTATATTTTGAGAAATAAATAAAAATCAAGAAATAACTTTTATATTCTAATAAAAAAATTAAAATAAAGAAATAACTTTTATTTTCTGATGAATAAATTAAAATCAAGAAATAAGTTTTATATTTTGAGAAATAAATAGAAATAAAGAAATGACTTTTATATTTTGTATTCTGAAGAATAAATAAAAGTCAATGTACAAGTTTTACTTTCTGATAAATAAGTAAAAACAAGAAATAACTTTTATTTTCTGATGAATTATGAAAATCCAAATATAACTTTTATTTTTCTATGAATAAATAAAAACCAAAAAATAAATTCTACTTTCTGATGAATAAATAAAAATCAAGAGATACCTTTTATTTTCTTTTCAATAAATGAAAATAAAGAAACAACTATTGTTTTCTGATATTTAAATAAAAGTCAAGAAATAACTTTCATTTTCTGAGGAATAAATAAGACCCAGAAAATTAATATTTTTCTAGGCAAAAAATTAAGGATTCAAAACTGGTTTTTAAATAAAACTTATTACCGCAACGGCCCTGTTTGAAACAAATTTTATATGGAAATTATGTTTCATAAAAAATTTTATTTGTTTTTTTATAAATGCGGCAGTCAGTCTTTTAGAAAATAAATTTTTTTTTATCAAATTCTAACAGTGAAGATCTGCAGGGCGGTTTGACAAAATCATGCTTTTATTGATGTCTTCTAACAAACTTTAAATGGTAGTTATTTTTTATTACTCCACTTGTTAAGAAGTGAAGAAAAGAAAAACAAAATTTAATTACAAAGTTTTGCCCACAATAGGAAATAATTATTTTAAAGCTGCTCGTAATTATTTTTATTCGTTTTTCATTGCAGTTGTCGTAAAAAAGTCGTTGGCATTTTAATTAAATTATGTTTTCCCCAATTCAATTATCACATGCCACAAGCGAACTGTTTGTGCAACATGATACTTCATAATAAGAGGAGGGGTATTACGCATGGTGATATTGATAGCAGTTGCCTGCCAGGTGGTATTTCCCCAAACAAGTGTAACTCTATTGGCTGACTTGTTAAGTCTGAGATTTCTCAGGTCGGTCGAGAGACGTCGTTTGTATTATTCTTAATATTTTTATGAATCTGAGAAGTTTATTAACGCATTAAAGGTCCACGTAGACACGAAGTGTAGGCACTAAAACTAGGAAAACTTTTTTTACATTGACTTGATGTGACAACGACTTATAGTTACGGAATAAAGGGATTTATATTTTCACCTTTAACTTCGAATAGACGATTCAAAATGGTAAAAGTTGGAAAAAGAACAGTAGCCCTCGTATGCCAACCTATAATTTGTATCTATCCCAGCATTGATATCTGCTGTATCTGTTACCAAGTTGGCGCGGCTCTTCATTTACATCCCAGTGGTTTAGTTGCTTTCCACTTGAGCTTTTCTTTCTTTCCTTACAAATTTGTTGATGTTTTCTTTTTCTTTTTTTTTTTTGCAAATTTCTATTTATTGAAAGATAATTTGTAAATATTTCCTGTTGCTACTAATTGCAACATTTTATGGTTTTTCTTGAACATGTTGCATCTGCATGGTGCACGTGTATGTAAATACGGTTTGTTGTCATGATTCGTTGCATTTATTACAAGAAACTGTACAATTTTTCTATATTTTTGTTTTAAGTTGCTTTCAAGAATGACTTGCTTTTGTTGTATTTCGTAAGAAATTTAATACAAATAAAATATTTTCGGTTTACAAACCGCAGGAAAATGCTTTTATTTAATAAGGAAACTATTTGAATATTAAATTTGTAGTGCTTTTTGTTCAAATAACTTGTGCAATGAGCTGTTGTATTATAATAAACACATCAAACATGCTCGGATTTGTTTTGCGATAATTTGAAAAGTTTTACTTTTATTGAAATGTATTCAAATAGAGTTCAACTTTTATTAAAAAATAATTTATTTAAACAAATTTGACAAGATGCAACGAAGTGTTTTCAATTTGTACTATAAATAAATCAAACGAATGAGGCATCAATAACGACCAGTTTTTGTAGTTTTGCTGAGTTTTTTCAATAAAAAAAAACCAGGGAACATAATATTATGACATTTACAATAAAAATCGAACTATAATTTTTATTTTACAATAAATATTTTCTTGTTAAACGTAGTTTTTACTATCTGATTTTCCATAGACTTTTTTTTGGCAGAAATATTTGCGGGCATTTTGTAGTCTTAAAATTTACTTCACACCATTGGAATAAACATTACTTCCAAGTAGTGGAGCTTTTTTCGTAAATAGATTATTCTTATGTACCAGAGTTAAAAAGGACACTAAGTTTTCAATTTCCATCCATCAAAAAGTCAAGAAGTCGGTCAGAATCTAGAAGATTTCAAGTGCAAAAAATTCTTTGTATTTTAGAAGCCCCTGGAGTCACGACTTCTAATTCTAAAATCTATTGACCTTTAATCGAATAATATCACAATGTAACAAATATTTGTAACAAAATAAAATTAGAATCAATATGTGCCAAATATTTCTCACAGAGAATTAATAATCAGATAATAACAATTATTTGTGAAATAAAATCTGAATATGACAAATAATTCTGACTAAAACAAGTTTAAAATCAATATGTGACAAATATTTCTGAAAAATAAACTTAAAATTAGAATCCGATAAATATATTTAACGAATATATAGATATCAGATAACAATTATTTTTCACAAATTAAATAAAAAGCAGAATAAGACAAATATAAGGTGTTTTTTATAGAGTGATACAACTTTGAGTTGACATCACTGCTTTGTTTGACCACCCATTTAACATCAGATAGTTGCTTTTTGTTTAGTTTGCTTTGACATTTCATTAGGGATCGACTTACACCAGAGCAACGCGTGCAAATTGTGGAAATTTTTAATCAAAATAATGGTTGTGTTTGTCAAACTTATCGTGCACTTCGTCCATTCAAAATTTTATTTTCCAATGAAGGCCATTTTTGGTTGAAGGGTACGTAAATAAATAGAATTTTCGCATTTGGAGCGAGGAGAATCCACAAGCTTTTGTCGAAACTCCATTAAATCCACAGAAAACTACTGTTTGGTGCGCTTTATGGGCTGTCGCAGTCATTGGCCCATATGATTTCGAAAACGATGATGGTCAGAATGTTACTGTTTGTGATAATTGGTGTTCCTGATTGTGCCTTGTACGTGCCAGCCGTGGCAGCCACGTGGCCGAAATCATATTTAAATATTAATGTCATAAGACTGTCTATCCAATAAAGACCGTTCCATTGATATCAAAAATATATAACTATGCTTTATTATGATTTAAACTTGTGTCACTCTATAAAAAACACCCTATATCACAACAATTATTTCCGAAAATAATCTGAATATGAAAAATACTTCTAACAATTAAAATAAAAGTGATATATGATACATATTTTTTGGCAAAAAAAATTAAAATCATAATAATTATTTCTCACAAATAAAATAAAAACAAGAAAATGACAAATATTTCTGATTAAAAAATAATAATCATACCATAACAATTATTTGTGACAAATATGATAGACAAAAATATTAAAACCAGATGATGACGATTAGATAAAACATCGATGTCAATAGAAAAAAAATTATGTGGAGGAAAATATATAAATCAAAAATGAAAAAAGCGCATGATTTTTTGAAAATAAAAAATGATGCGCTTGGAGGAGCTGCCGCATATTTTGTTACGATTGCTTTTTTGCCATTAAAAATTGCAGAATAATAATTATTTCGTATCTCTAAAAGACATTTTTAACACTTGATATTCGTCATGATTAGTGTCCCACTCAAAAGCATAACAAATTGAATAAGAACTGTAATAAAGCGTAACCGATCCGTTCTATTAGTGTGACCACTAAGAGAATAGTCGTCTAAACAAGACGTGATATATTGAAAAAAGTTTTAAATTCAGCGTTTTCGTTTTAATAATTTAACTCAGTTTGAATAAAATATGCATTCGTGATTAATTAATATGGATTTATGGGTTAGGCAACGCATAACGACAGCAGGATTATTATAAATCCCTGCTAACAAGACAAATTAAAGTGTGTATCTCATTTATAAAAAATTTAAATATATAAACCACTTACCCATAAGGTGAAGCCAGAAGTCGTCATGAGGTGTTTGGAGCAGCTACTTCATGTTTCATTCTGCAAAGAAAAAAATTTATTGATTAAATTTTTATTTAAATTCAAACTTATTATGCAGACTTTAACATTAAAAACTAGATCAAGTTGGTCTGGTTTGACAGTTAATGTGGTAGACTTTTAGTTTGTTAATAAATTAAATAAAAATAATAAATTATGTACTTTAATTTATGAAAAGACACTTCAGATAAAATGAACAGTCTGCAACAATTTCAAAACATACAGTGCTGGTGAAAATATGAGAACAACTTTATAAGTTGGAGAGTTATGGCGTTTTCTTTTCTGCAAAATGTGTAACATATTTTTCACATCTTTTCTAATTTGTGGCAGTTTGAAGGAATTTTAAATTTCAATTATAATTTCTAATAAATTCTTTATTTCCAAAGGACAACATGTTGCCATTTTCTGTTAAAAAGTGTAAGAAATGTTGCACTATTTTTTAGAAAAGAAATCAATAGTAATTTAAAGAAATGGCAGCTTTTTTACATATTTAAGTTTAAGTCGTAAATTTTAAAATACTTTCCTCCCCCCACTGAATTCTGATTTTCCTTTCAAAATTCATTAAAAAAAAATTCAAAACAAAAAAAATATGTTTCATGAAGTTCCTACAACATGCTGGCTTTTTAACAAACTTTTTTCCATCCAATTAAAATACACAAACAAACACAAGCCGCCCGCCCCAACAACTAAAAGCAACCGAAAATAAACATTTAAAACCTTCAGCTTATTCCAGCTAAACTTGAGCTTACGGCCAAACTGCCAAAAACTCAAAAACAAACAAAAAAAGAATTCAAAAAACAACAAATATTTCAAAAACAAAAATAAAACTAAAAATAAAATCAACAACAAGAACGTCAGGGTATTAAATGAAATTCAATAGAGAGGAAAAAAACTGGCTAAAAATAACAAGAACTTGAAAAAAAGAATCGAACTACTAAACAAACAGCATGCAACATTACAAATACTTGAAGAACGTGTGCCTGTGTGTGTGTGTGTGTTTAATTGTAGGAGCTCTTATATTTTTATATTTCTGTACAGGCACACTCATGGGTTTGAAACCCACTCACTCCTTGATCGTTTGGTTTTCTGTTTCTTATTTATTTTATTTTATTTTTTTTCTGATGCTGTGTAAACTTGATAGAAAACGGGTTTTAAAAATTCCCGCATGTCACATATTTTATGCCGTACTTACTTAACGAACAAACCTACAAATTTACGATAAATAAACATACTAACAAGACCAACAACCAGATAGAGAGACAGACGAGCAGCCACTTTGAAAGAAATATATACATGCACACATACACACACACACACTTTCAGCCAACAACCCAAGCAAACATCTAACCAACTTTGTTTTTGAAAGAAGACAACAAAATATTTATGTTCTTGAGATACAGACCAGCAAATGAATGATTTCATAAAATAATATAAAAATAAAAACACTAGACTTCTGCATTGAGAGTTCTTGAAATTATTAAAAAGATTTTGCAACGCCAGTGTTAATCAAGACACTTTCGCAACACACAAAAATATATGAATCAGAGTCGTTGCAATCAAGGGGCTCACAAGGGGACACAACTTTTCTAGTTGTAAAAGAACTGGCAACTTCCAAGCGAAGCGAAGAAGATTTTCCAATAACATTCCCCATCAAGTCATCTTGCAAAGGAGACATTAAAATCAATCAGCTGCATGAGAATTATCGATAACTACTATCCGACTGCTGACAACGTGTGAATGTGATGATGTTTCTATTCAGTTAGGTTTGGAAAGTCATCAAAAAAACGCTTTCTAATTATGACAATTTCACTGAAAAAATTAAATCTGTTCCCGAAAGTCCTACGTCCAGATTAAGCTCACTTCGGGTTAAATGGTTCCATTAATAACCAAAATTGCTGCATTTGTAGGGAAGACCATCCCCAAGCCGATCACAAACCACGACTACCTCTATTGAAATGGACTGGCGGCACCATCGTTACTTATTTCTTTCGAACTTAAAATGGAATTACAAATAGATATAATGGCGATTCGTTTATTTTTACAAACCCAATTTAAATATGTTATTCAAGCTTTAAACGTTTGAGGATCACTGGATTGAAATGTCAACACGGTTTGACATTCTGAGCTGTCAAATCGTGGCAAACGGCATCACAGGTCTTGTGTATTTATGCAGGGGTCATTTGATGGCGTATGGAATTTCTTTTGTATTAAATTGCTTCTTTTTTAAATTTGTAAGAAATTTTTTTTTTGGTTTTTTTTGCTCTCAAATTTTATTTGTAAAATTTATGAATAAGAAAAATAATTATTTTAAGTATAAGATATAATTTGAGTCGGTGCACACACTGTCAGATATAATTTTTTGTTTCGCTTTAATTCAATTTTTAAAGAGCCCGAGATTACATCTTTAGATATTCTCAGTTGTTAAGTATTAATTCTTTTAAGCTCCTGCTTGCATGTGTAAAATGCATGCATGCTGCAGCAAAAGGGTTAAACAACAGAGAGGGAGGGGAGCTGAAAAGTGAATGGAAAAAGACTCTAAGCAAATGTTTTAAATATTTGATTTTCTTTCAGTTGTTTTTCTTTTTGCGGATTTTTTGTTTCCTTTACTTTGAAGTTGATGTGGTTGTTGTTGTTGTTGTTGCTGTTGTTTAAAAACTTGCAAGAATGTTAAATGCGTTAACTTGTTATAACTTGCCACGATTACCAACAATGCACAAATAAGAATACAAGCCAGAAAAAAGTTTAACTTTGTTGCAAGTCGTATCTCTCTCCCTCTCTTTGTCTCTCTTTGGCATTGAAATGTTGCACGAACATTTTGTTGGAGCAAAGATTTTGCAATTAAATTAAAACGAACATGCAGATATACGAAAATCAATAAAAATTACAATAGAAATTGCGATTTCAATTTTAATATCTTTTACTTTTTTAATTCTTGTTTTCTATTTGCGTTTTTGTGGCAAATCTGAATGGGAGATGCATTTTGGTTAGAAAATATAAACAGAATGTTTGGTAATAGAAAGTGGTAACCATTTTAATGACATCGTATTTCTTGACAATCCCAGGAGATCCCAGCATAATAATGTTATACTGGAAAATAATTATAGTTTTGAGACCGATTTAATTAATCGATAATCATAAAGAAGATATAACGCTAAAATTTTTGGTATATCCTGGAGTTCCTGCAGCAATTCGGCTTTTATCCCTTCAATCGCTGCCAAATGGCATTTTCATCGGTATTTTTCAATTTTTAGAACGGATAAAATTCGCAAGAAGTCAAATCTGTTGAATACGCAGGCCTTGACTGTTGAAGAGTTTGCAACAAAAAATTTATCTTTTAACTACGACCGGCACTCAGGGGTTCCTTCCCTAATATTTCAATACATCGTACCGGAATTTCGAAAGAGAGAGGATAGTATTGAGAGAGCGGATAAGAAGAGAGAGAATTTGATGCGGTCATTTTAATTGTTATTGCACCGGCGAATTCGTGCCACAATAGCGAATTCATTACGTTTTCAGTTGTTCTATTTGTCGCTTGTAGTTTTTATAATATTATTTAGATAAAAAGGTGATCTTACCAGGAAATAGCATGACATATTCCTCTCTCCCTTTTTTTAATAGATGAATGAAATCTTTGCAAATTTAACTTTCCGAGTGCGGAAGCGGTTTAATTTTATTTTCAATAAGAGTTTTTTGTTTGATATTTCTAAATTTGGTGATCTGTTTTGAGTGCCAGTGAAATATAGAATAGATTTTTAGTCTTGGAAATTTTAAGGTGAATGAAAGGGAAAACTTATAACGTAACTGCTGAAGGTTTGGAAAGATTAAATGTCACCCTACAGAGCCTACAAACAAATTTTTAAACTGTTACCGATTAAATTATTTTTGAGTTCTGGTATTTCTATGGAATAATTCGTTACGAGAAAAAAATATGCGCTACTGAAAAATTTTGTATTTTTGGTGCATTTTCTCACAGACCTCGAATTCTAAATTAATTTTTTCTTCAGAATATGAGAATTTAGTAATTTAATTATTATTAAATTGTTTTTATATGGAATAATTTGTTATGAGAAAAAGAAAATCGCTACAAAAAGGCTTGTATTTTAGGTTAATTTTTTCACGCACCTCGAATTTTAAATTGATTTTTTCTTCAGAATATGAGAATTTAATATTTTAAAAGTTCAATTCCCATTCATTGTACTCAGTTGTCAAGGGTTTTTTACCAAAGAAGCGGCCATATACGAGGTCTGTTGAAAATATTAGATGATTATAACATTTAAAAAAATAAATATTTAATTCTATTAATTTCTTGTTTGTCCCCTTCAAAGTAGTTCCTCTTTGGTATAATCGATGTATGCCAACATTTTTACCAACCCTCGAATTTTTTTTTAAATCCTAGAATTTTCGTAGGGATTCACCTTTTATGTCTTCAATCGTGACAGAAAATATTTTCGTGGGTATTTTTTATTTTTGGAACAGATAAAAGTCGCAGCAGATAAAATCATTTGAATATTGAGGCTGAGGAATGATTAATGTGATATATTTTTTTTATTAAAAATTATGTAAAAATTTAGCAGTTTTAGAATAAACTTCCCTGCCGTACGCTTCTAAGCATTTAATTACAGTTTAACACGAAATTTTATCTAAATTCCTTGTTTTATTTTGCTTTTTTTTTTTTCAAAATAAAATCGACGGACACACCAGACACTTCCACCCAAACAAGCTAAGGAGCCGAAAGCAGTGTATCAACACATTAAAAATCGCTACATGGAATGACCGCAATATATAAAAAAAATTTTAAATTTAATTCATACAAAATAAGTTGAACAGAATCAACCCAAATTGAAAAAAAAACGTTCACATATACTTAAGTATAAAATTCAAACCATAAAAGTTTGACTTAATGTATAATGGAGGAAAAAATTCAGAAAAATGGGACATGAAGAAAATAATCAAAAGGTAACACAGGTATCATAACACACAAGTGTTAACATCAGGTTGATACAGTTCTCGGATTGCTTTTCACAATAAAATTTGTGTAAATACGAACTGTTGTCACATTCAACTAAGCCACCTAAACAGTGGTGACAAACACAATATACACATGAGCACTGAAGATGAAAGTGTTGCGACTTTCGAAAACAGCTGTTCTGCTCTGCTGTGTAAGTTGAATAAAACTGATGTTGACTTCCTTTGTGCCTAGGAATATTTATCATCATGTCTTTCTGAGATTTTAACTAACTTAGAACAATTAGCCTATATAAATATTAATATAGCAAAATAAAAATGTTCAATAAAAATAAAATCACATACCAAATTGATAATATTTAGACAGGAGTCTTACAAGCGACAGTTTATAGAAAAAGATCTGTCTGGGTCTACATCTAATAAACGCTCTTTCTTTTTCTTTCTGAAAAAATATAACAAATCGCCTCTATTTTGATCAATTAATTTATCAGCACCTCATATTCATAAATTGCATATTAAAACCGAATTCTCTACTAAAAACATTTAGCAACATAATACGAATCATTATTATTACATATTAAAATAAGCAGCAACAACAACAAAAAAGCAAGCGAAAATTAAAAGTTTTTAAAGCATTCAAATCCACATAAAAAAATGCATGTTGCACATTCGAACGTTTCACATGCTCCACGTAATACTTCTTGCTTTGTAACGTTCAAGTTTTAAAACAATAAAATTGTTTTGCAAACAAAAAGTTGCAAAAAAAAAGAAAGAAATTCGCACCAACTTTTTGTTGCAACTGCTGGTGATGCTGCTGCTGTTGTTGCTACTGCTTCTGCAAGTTGTGTCTGTCGTTTTTATATTGTTTGTTTGCTTGTTAGCGTTTGTTGTCTTAAACACATTATAAAAATGCAGCAACAATATTAAAAGTTTAAGTTAAATTTATGTGAGTTTTTAAAACTTAACATCATCACCAACATCACCAGCATCGTCATCATCCCTACCGAAATAGCTGCATCATGAGTTGTATTGCATCAGTGGCACAAAACTTTGTACATGTATTTTTATATGTACGAGTCTGCGTGCTTATTGTGTCAAAGTTTGGCCATTCAATTTAATTCTCACATAATTAAAATAAAAAGCCAACGTACAATAGACAATACAAATTCGAATTTAAAAAAAATATATAAAAAAGTCGGTGTGCAACGACTTAGTTGAAGCCTACTTTAAAAGAGTTTGCACAACTGCCGCAAGAGGCTGTGAAAAAGTGAAGCAATTTTTATAAATCTGTGCTAGTATTTAACAAAGAAGTTTATACGTTTTCCTAAGGAGTTATAAGAACTTTTACAACTTTTTATAAAAACTGTGGATGTGGAAGGTTGGCGAACAAATTTTGTTACAAAAGTCCTTCAGCAAATAATTACAGGGTAGGCAAATTTTAGGAAGTAAAAACTCTGGCAAATGATGAAATGCCAAGAATTCAGCTGTCACTCTTTGACATTTATTTATTAAAAATTTGGGAAATTTAATTCAGTGAACGCAACGCTCTGTAACAAAGATTTTTAGTTTTGAAAACAGGCTGTTTGAAAAACCGAACGATAACAACGCGTTTTTCAACAAAATCATTTTTAGTGATGCGGGTCATTTTCAATTCAAAATTGTTGCCTGTGGGGCTGACAAAATCCCCAAGCTGTCTTCGAAAAAAATTACATCTTAAGAAAGTGACTGTATAGCGCAGTTTGTGGTCAGACGGCATCGTCGAGCTTTATTTTTTTTTTAACTGAACAACGAAATGCGACCAGCGTGAATTCTATGGGATAGCAAACCGTTACGACCGATTTGTTTGTGGTCACAATAGGCTAAAGTTTACATCAGTGAACTTTCCTTTCAGCAAGATTTAACGCCGTTGAAAATGTGGTTCAAAACTTTGAAAAAGATCGGACGTTTACCGGCATCTACAAGCTAGATAAATGGCCAATCACTTCAGTTACTACATGAGAAATTTCTCGGTCTCTTAATTTCAAAATTTGGAGATGTCAATTGACCACCTGGTTATTTGGTTCAAAGATCGGACATTTACCGGAATTTCGGAGGTTTCGAAAAAAAAAACAATATCTCACGAGCTGATTAACCAATTTTAATCCGGTTGGCAGTTATCAACGGGGGAGCTGATTAGTTTAAATAATCCGTCGGTAGAGACGTTCAAGAGCTATTTTTAAAATATGTTTCAATAGCTCTTCTGAGAATCGGTCCAAATTCGCAAAGAACACTTTGGAAGAGAACACTTTGATTCGACTTGATCAAGCCGTTGAAATGTTTTAAGCATTAAAAAAATTATGGAAATACACACACAATCACACACCCAAACACACATACACGCTCACACACACACACGCACACACACCGAAATAGCAGCATTCTATCAGAATTACTCAGGAATGCTTCCTGGTGACTCAAAACGTAGAGATCTGACGAAAACTCATTTTTTTCAAAACGAGATAAATTCAATATCTTCCTAGTTAACAAAATGTTTGTTATTATTATTATAAAATTAGAAATTATTTAAAGCATAATGGTTTGTTTATAAACATTTACAATCAGAAAATAATTTTCTAGAAAAAAGTCTTAAATCTATGTCTATGGGACTTAGAAAAACAACCCCAAATATTATTATGCAACACCAAATAAATATTTCTTACAGTGGCAGCGACATAATCAGCAGCCAAATTACGACATTCGACCGATTTCAACGCGATTTATACGGAAATTTCGACCGATATCGAATGCGATAGTTTGGCCCCAGAAGATGCTTAAAAGTATTCAAAAGCCCTGTCGTATGGCCCATCAAAACATAAGTAGTTTCCTATAGAAGTCATAAAATCTTTCTTTTTTTCTCCCACGCTTCTGCAAATCTGATCTTCATGAAATCTATTATAACTGTTTTTAAGCCTTATTCACTAAAAATATTGTATGCTTATAAGCTGTTTATAAGACAAGTTTCCTATAGAAGAAGTATTTTATAAGCAGCTGAAAATCATAATAGTTCTTTGATTAACTCCTCTCCAATATTATTAAAGTAACCCGTAAAGACTTGAGACATCCTGTTGCTACTCCTTGCAATCCCATCTAACATAACCTGTTGTAGGGTGCCTTGAAATGTGATCTTAATTAGTATTTCAGACACATTATTGAGGTCATTTCTTGATAATCTTTATACGTTCTCTTTGCCGTTTGTTTAATTTATTGTTATAAATGAGTTGATACTCGTAATAAAAAGTTTCGATGGCAGACTAAAGGGATAAAATTGAATGATATTTCTGCCAATAGACGGCAGTCTGAAATAAAAATTTCAAAGACGCTTCGCACACCACAGACAGTGGGGCATGTGGTAAACATTCGTAGCATCGATAAACTTAAATATTGTTTTTTAAATTTTTTTATTTTTATTTACACTTTAATTGTGCAATTGAGCAACTGATACAATAACAGCGCTGATTGAGCTCAATTTATTATTACAGGCAATCAATAAACGAATTAGCAGTTTATTGTTTTAGATATTAAACCAAATACTGCATGCAACACTTATGAAGTATGTTCAGTGAGAGCAGGCAATTTTGTATTTGTAACAAAAATAAGAAAAATTTTAAATTGACTATTAATAAATAAATGAAATTATAATTGAAAATATTTGCTTAATAATTATTTTTATAGCCTTCACCAAACATGGCAAATGGTATCTAAAGATTTGTCATTGTGCAGGGTGTTTTTTATAGAGTGATAAAACTTTGAGTGGGCATCACTGCTTTATTTGACCACCCATTTAACAGCTGATAGTTGCTTTTTGTTTAGACTTACACCAGAGCAACGTGTGAAAATTGTGACAATTTTTAATGAAAATAATGATTCTGTTCGTCAAACTTATCGTGCACTTCGTCCATTCAAAATTTTATTTTCCGATGAATGCAATTTTTGGTTAATTGGGTAAGTAAATAAACAGAATTGTCGCTTTTGTCGAAACACCATTTCATCCGCAGAAAATTACTCTTTGGTCCGCTTTATGGGCTGGCGGAGTCATTGGCCCATATATCTTCAAAAACGATGATGGTCAGAATGTTACTACTTGTGAAAATTGGTGTTCCAGATTGCGCCTTGTACGCGCCAGCCGTGGCGGCCACATGGCCGAAATCATATTTAAACATTATTGTCATAAAATTGTCTATCCAATAAAGAGCGTTTCATTGATATCAAAAATATGTTACTATGTTTTATTCTGATTTAAACCTGCATCACTCTATAAAAAACACCCTTTATGTGTAATTTCGACAATATTAACTATGTGACTCTAGAAAATATATATGCGATATGTCCGCAAGTGAAATCGGTTGCAAGTGAGATTGGTTTTCCGCGGTTCTTAGAAAACCTAAATATTTGGGCCTCGGATTGCTAATGATTGCAAATAGTTCGAATTAAAATACTTTGGAAAAACAGCACAATCTAATATACATTTCCAGAGCTGGAAAATTGCAACCTATTTTTGGTATATACCAATAGAAAACTAAAAATAATGCAACATTTTTTACACTTTTTGATACAAAATGGCCTAATTAGGTAATTTCAAAATAAATAATTAAATAGAAATTAATTCGACATTCTTTACGAAAAATAATTTCTATTTTAAGACTCCTTCAAACTGACACTTTTTAGAAAAGAAGTAAAAAAAATTTTACACTTTTTTCAGAGAAGAAAACGCCTTAAAACAAATATTTTTAATTAATTAATCCTATTTTATAGTCCAGGAAGAGTTAAGTTGGTATTAAAAATCAAACAAAATGAAAAAAAATACAATTCCAGGGCTGGACTATTGCAACTGAACTTATTCTTAAATAAATTCGGCAACGGCACATAAATCAAAAGGACAGAAACTGTGGGAGAATAACGACCGTAAAATAGCAAACAAAATTTGCGAAAAAAAACTAGACTAAAACATTTTCAGTTGTGACATTATAATTGATTGAGAAATTTTGGAAAATTTATGATTTCATATTCAAAAATTTTCAAGACAATTTATTGTTTAATTGTCTCAATTTACAATCTTATAGGAGCATTTTGTATAAAATTTTCGTGCGTTAAATAAAATTTTTGATTTTTTTTTTGTATTTTTCGTGAGTTGTAGCAAAGTTTATTGAATTTTTTAACAGTCGGTTTAGCCCTTAAAATACTCGCTGGCTGTTCGGTGAATTTTTCGATCGTATGAATAGCATTAAAATTAAATTTCATAAATTGTTTTTATTTCAAATATTATTTATTCGATGGAACTTGCGACATCAGCGTATTCGGCGGTTAATTTAAAATTTAAAATAATTTTTTTAAGAAGAAATATTTATTCAACAGCATGTAAAGATGTTCTAGAAGTTTTCCAGTGAAATACAATAAGAATAAGTTGAGATAATTTTGTTATTAGGTAACACCACTAAAGAAATGTATGCCTGCCAACAGTTTAATTAATTTTAAGGCACTTTTGGAACTGACGCGGCTTAAAAACATGAAACTTTTAATATCACCAGTACATCTCCTTTATCATATTTTATACAGGTTCATGTTCTTTAAAATTATACTGGATTTAAATCTATAATTTACAACCCAAAAAAACTCCTATTTTATGTAACCATTTACTGCCCACAAAGGATTAATATAATGACATATCAAGCCGAAATAGGAAACCGCAAGCTCTCACTTATCCCTCAAACTACTATTTAGTAGGCCTACAAGCATTTTTTTTTTAATTTTCTTTTTTACCTAAGAAAAATGTTGTTGCGAATTGACTCGTGTTCTTGTCCAAATGTAGTTTCGCTCGATATGTTTACCCTCTATTGCAAAATTATAAAAAAAAAACTTTGAATCTCTAATTTGAAATAGAAATGAAACGAATAAATATCCACCCACTTGTTTACATTCACCTTCAAAAATACATGAACTACATCCAGGCGTTTTGCATTGTTTTTTTTCACATTTTACAATTCATAGGAATTCTATATCATGACATGCCTACACAAACAGAAATGTGCATGTGTGTGTATGCATGTGTATGTGTGTGCATATGTCGTGAGCATATATGAATACGTTTGTATGAATTAACTGTTTCATATCCGTTTATAACTCCCGGCTTTCTATCCTGCGGCAAACAAGTAAAACAACTGTTTTTTATTAAACTCACACAAACACACACATACACACACACATGCATAACAAACGGTCTTGTGTGCGCGTATGTGTATGCATACCATTAAGTAGGATATAAGAAAAACAATATTCCTACAATTTAATAATAAAACATGTTTGCACCAACTTTATAAGAAAAAACGTCTTGAGGGCCTCGTTTTGCATGTTAACATTTTTATTTTCAAATAAAAACACACACACACACACAAATGCAAATGAAGGTGTTGGAAAAAAAGCGTAAATTTTATAAAATTGTTAAGTTTTCTTATTGTTAACTCTCTGCCGAGTAGGAGAAGAGGAAAACGGGTTCAAATAAAGTGTTAAGCACTTTTTAGCATTAAGCCTTCCCCATAATAGATACATGCGCAAACACATACAAAAGAAAGTAATAAAACGCGTGTATTTGTGTATGTAGATGTTTTTACAAAGATTTAAGACAAGAAATAATCTTCAGTGATCTAGAACTTCATAAAAATAAATCTTTGTTAAGCGAGACAGCGTTTTGTCAACTGACTGATTTATTCCACAGCCAAAATGAAAAAGTAGGGACGGCGCATAGTGGGGAATAAATTAAACAGCATCTTTTTGAAAAATAAGTTCTAGCGAGAGTTCTATATAGTTTCTTCATTTCAAGTGATAGTTTGATAAAAACCTGAATATTTTTTACTTATTTTGAGGACAAATTGTATATAAAATGAGCGAATAGGGTTAAGAGGAAGGACGAGGATATATGAGGAGGTAGAAAATTTGGAGGAAGAAGGCCAGTATAATGCGTCGCTTTAGTACGTAATATTTCTGATAAATACGGTGGCAAAGTTTTATTTTTCTTTGACAAAATTTCGACCAAAATTTTTCAAAGAAAAACTCTGCGAAATAATTTCAAGATCTACAACTTTGGGATTTTGGAAATATTCTCTACGGATTTTAGGAATCTCCAAAAACAACTCTCATTTATTTTTCGTTCCACCACATCAAGAGCATCATGGAATCGAATATTTTTCAATTTCCTCAAGGAAAATTTTAAATTTAAAAAACTTGGGAAGTTATTGGTTTTACTCCATTTAAAAAGAAAAGGAGTTCTTATCAGATCACGACATTATGAGTCCCGACTAATTTTTAGAGGGTGTCTCTCTGTCGCATGTGTATGTGTGTGTATGTATATGAACCGCTTATGATTTTTGAACCAAACTGCTGGAGTTCTAAAGAGTTTTCAATCTGAGATATTCGGTATATTTGAACCGATTCGATCATATAAATATCAAAAAATCCCAAAAACTTTTAGAAAAATCTTTTTTTAAAAAGCATATTTTAAAAATTGTGTGTGTGTGTGTGTTGTTGTGTATGTGTGTATAAGTAGATGAGTCGCTTGTGAACGGCGGAAAATTGGAATCGTTCTAAAGAATGCTGCCAGATTTTCTATGAATTTGAACCGATTCGAGCCGGTAAATTTAAAGAAAAATATATTTTTTCAAGAAAGTTTTAAAATAACTTTTTCCAGGACCGATTCCACAAACATACCAGCTCTTGACATTGAAAAACCACGTTGGCCATGGGGTCAAAATTGATGAGATATCGTGACGACACAAAAATCGGAATAAAGTGATTTTTTAGAACATTCAAGATTATAATCTGATCAGTTAGTGTTCGTGATTATTTTATAGTAATCGAAAGCTAACCACGTATCACGAAAAATTAAGTGAAATTAACCAAACTCACGCTGTAAAAAGTTTTCTAAAACTTGCATTTTCTGAAAATTTTAAACGTTTTTACAGATCTCTGTAATCGATAGAATTAATGCCGACGCCGGTTGGCAACCGAAAGTTGCCTATGGCTCGATTGTAAGCCCAGTGGATCCAGATTTTCGCTGTAGGCAAAAAGGTTCACAATATCAATCTGTTTTTTTCAAAGAAACTCCTGTTAATTAAAAATTTGTCTATATCCATCTTCATAGTTTCATGAACTCCATCTCGATGATATGAACCTTTACTCTGGTCTCTTTTTTAAATTTTTTTTTATTATTGTTACATTTTTGACTGCAATTATAAATTATATTCTAGCAAAGACGGCTTAAAGTGAACACATCCAGCACGAACTGATGCGCTGCCACAACAACAATTATCCGAACAATTCGTACGTTGTAATTTAATTCTATCTCAGAAATTTCGTCAGTCTTAGCGCAGATTCCTATTGCAGTATTTGATTTAATTGCTTTCAAAGTAAAAAAAAAATGTTGCATTTAAACTGTAAAATAAATTTACTTGAGTTCTGGTTAAATTCTCTTGAACGGAAACAAGTGCAGCTAAACAGAGCACAGCGTACAAAATCAATACACACACTTGACCTTATCAGGGAAAGCTGCAACCAACACACAACAAAGAAACAATAACGGAAAATGTTCCACTAGAATGGTTCACAATAGATATTCATTCACTGAAATCCACTTGAAATTGAGCTGGCAAAAATGAAATAGAACAGAGTAGAAAAAAAAGGAAAAAAGGAAAGAAATGAAATAACAAATAAATACTTGTCATAGAAAACTAAAACAAACAAAATATCATAGAAAACTCTTCAGAGCTTTTAGAAAAAGAGAAACAGAAAACAAGAACGTTTTTTCTTTCTATTTCAAAGAAAAAAAAAAAAAAAAAGCGTTCATTATTGGAAAAACAATGCAGACGCAGAAAATATTGAAAAAATAATAAAAGAAAACTCAACTGTGAAATATTAAAAATTTATGTAACAACGAATTTATTTTAGTTTCCACTTCAGTGTGATTTTCTTTTTTTCTATTTTATAGAAAAGAAACCTGAATGAGAAAATATATAACGAAAGCAAAACTGTAAGCGTTTTCATATTTGCAAATAACTTTGATGACTGGCGTCAATGAAGCCTCTGAAAAAAAGTAAAATAATCGCAAACAGTTAATGTGTGAGAGTGTGGTATTATAACATTGTGCACAGTGGGGTTAACTACTTTATTTTAACATGCTTTCATAATTGTTTGTTAGACAGTAAACCCGAAAAACAACTGCCCAAGTAATCCAGTCGATTTCAAAACTTTTAATTGTGATAAAGTTTTTCAATGTTTGAAATCACTTGAGCATGTATTTCATTTTGTGTGTTGTACATTCGATTTGGTAAAAATTTGTGAAAGCTGATTTGATCAAATATTTATTTAAAAAAAAATATATATTAAAAATAACTGAATAAATAAAAAAATTAATTTGAAAACGCTTGACTTTAAAGGCCATCCTGTAACTTCCCGCTCATGTTAACCGCAAAGCGGTTTTGTTTTTTTTTTTTGCTCTTTTTATTTCGCTTTTGAGCAGGTCACAAATATACAGACAAAGTGACACTTTCTCAATATTAGCCCGGAATGCTTCCTAGAGACTCAAAACGTCGGGATCTGTTGGGAACTCAACTTTTGCCAAAACGCGGTAAAACCATTAACTTTCCGATTTTGCAAAATTTTTTATTTTATTAGGAGAAAGTTAAAGAAATGATTTTATAGAAATTTTTAATTTTTTTTTTACAACAAAAAATATACATTTTACATTTTATTAAGATTGACTAGCTGATACTCGAAACGTGTGTTTAATCAGAAAAACATGAGAAATATTTCAAGGTACAAGAAACATTTATCAGCAATTTAATTATACAACTTACACAGCAGAGCAAAACAGCTGTTTTGGAAAGCCACTGCGCTGCATCATCAGTAGCGAAGTGTATTTTTGCTTATCTAAGCTTATTAAGTGGTTTAGCCGAATGTGATAACAATTCTTATTTATACAGATTTTATTGTGGAATAGAATACGAGAATTATATCGAACCCACTAAGACACATGCGATTTTTATTTTAATTTTTTTTTTACCTTAAAAATGCAGACATAAAGTCACATGAACCCTACTAATTTCAAGGCTTTAATAAATGAATATGAATTTCATTTTCAATTTATTTATCAAGTTCAAAATTATTATTCAGACGGAAGCTCAAACCCGGAATGTTTTAAAGAATTTTCCGTTGCCGATTAAAAGCTGAACAAAGAAGGATGAGAAGATCAGCACTGATTCCCGAGTAGAGTGCACATCCAGATTTTATATGAACTCATTAAAAATGTAACAATTCGTTGAGCTTTTAAATTAATTGTAAATATCTACTTTTAGTTTTAAAATTTTTTATTCTTTTTTATTTCCACGTGGCTCTGTATTATCGTTCCAGGAGGTCCATGTAGTTGAACCCTAATGTTTTGCATCAATTTTTCAGGAGCTTTTGTAGGCTCATCTTTTAAATTTCTTTTATCAACTTTGATCTCTGCTCTTCCCACTAATTGTGGCAGCATGCTGCACCTCCGCAATAATAATTTTTCTTGCATCTGGTGCACATCAAAAACAAACAGATTTCAATTTATTTTTTTAATTTTTCCGTATTTTTCTCAATAAATGAAATAAAACTTTTACCTATTTCAGTATCAAGTGGTTAAACTTTTTAATATTTATTTGTTTGATGTCAGTTTGAGTGCTTGTCTATAAGAGCAGAGTGTGTTGCTTTAGCCAAATTGCTACTTTGGTCATTAGCTAAAGCACGCAATTCAAAGTAAATGAAACTATTAAGTTGTTTTTACAGAAAGAAATCGAAATACTAAAAATTCTAAATAAGAGATAAAAAGCTTTAGACGCTTTGACGATCACGAGAGATCTATTTATAAGAAATGATGTTAAGCAAGCCCGATCATGTCTGGTTTGGTTAAGAGAAAAGCAGTGCCCAAATGACTGGAATTACAATCAGTCGATGAGCAGATCACACGAATGAGTTGTACACTTCTTCCAAGTTTCTGGCATTCGCTGGAAGCCACAATCCCTGCACTGTTTCTTCCCGAGCAATCCTGATCGTATTTCTACTCTCATTTAAAGAAATAAAACTAAAAATCTTGAAAATAGTTTATGGCAAATTTACTAACTTCTTCATCCATCTGCTGGGAATAAAGTTTTACTCAAAAATCGTTGTTTTTCTTCCTGCACTCAATCGCCGAAATAGTTTTCAAATTCCAAAACTAAACAAAAGCTGCAGAAGCAAAATGACTGGTAGCAAATGTTTACTTTACAACTTCCTGCAACAATTAACACTTCCTTCTTTTCTTTCTTTTTTGTTTTTTTTTGTTTTTGTATGACAAATAATTTTGAATATTCTGCAAAAACTTTTAACTTAAATAACAGCGAAAATAAATCTGATGTTTTTCTTTAATGACAATTTCAATTGTTGACAAAGTGTGAATTCATGTATTGCAATTGGCGACTGAGATGACAGTGACATCAAAATACACACACACACTGAGAAACAAACACGAATGTACACTTTGACATTTACTGAAAAAATCAAGGCAGCATGAGGTATTTCTTTAATAGGCCTAATGAAAACAATTTGATGTTAACATATCGGCCTTAAAATATTTGGTAAATGCAAAGTGAAAAGGAGTATGTGAACAACTACAGTTTTGTGATGAAAACGTAATGATTTATCTCGACTCAAGTCGATTTAGAAAACAGTTCAAAAGCAAAAGGATACGCGTAGTAGAGTTAACATTTGCTACCTCGACTAGGCCTAGAAAAAGGGCCCTCAACTTGCATTTTCTACTGCTGCAAAATAAAGAAACTTTACACACACTTATTATGAACAAAAATGTGAGCTTAACAAATGATTTGTTAAACTGGCAACAGCACAACAACAACGACAACAACAACGACTACAAAAATAGGACAAATAATGCAAAAAAGGACTTGTGAACAATACGGCAACAAAGACTCATTGAAAAGGAAAAATTGTCATTGTATTTTACACACTCATGTAACACAAAAAAATTTCGAATGTATTTGTTTGCTCGCAAAAAGCACACTAAACATTGTACGAAAGGCCATGGTACAATTTAGCTGTTAATAGTACCAACATTTGGTTTCGTGACTTTCCGTGATACAAAGCGATGCAAATGTAAGCAGTCACTCACCATCACAATTCTACTTGAGGACAAATCACGAAAACTAAAAAATTTTGATTAAAAAAAACAATTGAACCATGTAATCTCAGTTTCTTTTCTAAAAAAAAATGCAACATTTTTTGCACTTTTCTCAAAAATATTCAAATTTTTTTACACTTTTTTAATAAAAAATTGCATCAAATCATTTTTTATTGAGAACAAATCACCAAAATTAAAAATTTGTATATAAAAACAATTGAAGCTGGAAGCATTTGATATCAATTTCTTCTGTTAAAAAAAACGCAATATTTTTTACAATTTTTAATAAAAAAAAAAGGCATCAAAATCACGCTAAAGGGCTACTCACGAAAACTAAAAAGAACTTCGATATAAAAACAATTGAAGCTGGAAGCATTTAATCTCTGTTTCTTTTTTCAAAATTGCAACATTTTTAACACTTTTTATAAAAAATGGCATCCAAGACACATTTCAAATTGAGGACAAATCACGAAAGATAAAAAATTTTGATATAAAAATTATTGAAGCTGAAAGCATTGAATCTCAATTTCTTTTCTCAAAAAATGCAACATATTTTCCACTTTTTAATAAAAAAATTAAAATAGTGCCCTTCAGATATAAAAAACTTATGACAGCGTGTTGTCCAATCTTCAAAGCAATTCTGTTTTTGCCCTTTTTGTGTTCTAGAACTTTCTCACAGATACGGTTTCATCATCTTATTTACTACCAAACGATGTTCTTTCATGGTCATAAGCTTTACCCACGATTCGTTGCCCGTAGCGGACCTTTTCAGTTAATCTCAATCAGAGTTAGTGTCAGAGTTAAACAGTTCCCGAGCAATTCTCAAGCCACACATTTTCGTAACTAACTTCGCTGCCAACGCTTAATGCCCAAAATCTCCGAAAAATTCCATGACATGAAACAACCGATAGGTCGATATTCTCAGTAACTTTTCTAATAGAAATTCTATAATTCGGCGATTATCCATAATAATTTTCTTCCCTTTCTCAACAATTTCATTGACTGTAGACTTTTGTAAACCTTTTTCTGACTCAGAGGTCACTTCATTTTATGTTTTATAGAAAACAGTTGTATGCAAATTTTTTGATACAATTTTTTTCAACAGCAGAAAATCGCCATCCGCTACGACGCTCTGAAACCAACAAAAAGTGATAAATAGTAAAAACTTAGAACGCTTTTTCAGGACGAGTGTACCAACGTAAAAAAGAAAAATAAATATTTTGAACAGACCTTGGTATGTGTCGAATTTGATTAATATCGAAAGAATTGAAAATCCACACCGAATCGAAATTTTTTTACATAATATTTTTATTGGACAGGAAATTAAAAGCCCCTTTTACCCTGGCGCAAATATTATGAACTCAAAAAGAAGATTAAGTCCATAAAAATCCGAATCCACCAGCTATTAGGAACTCTAATTGATCTTTAATTGGTACTTTTAATGTTCGAGCGATTGGCTCATCATTGGCTTCCATCTACTACCGAAAGGAATGACAGAATTGTTTTCAATTGAAATGCAGAAAAAACGAATTGTTTAGACGAGTGTATCTCTATTTTGTAAATGGGCTTAAAGTTTTGTTGGTATTAAAATTTATGTAAAATCAAATCTCCACTGTTCAGTGAATTGCAAACAATAATGCAACAGAATTGTATTGTTGGCATTACAAAACAGTGTTAAACATGCACACGCATGCACAGATACAATTATGTGGTTAAAATTAAAGGGTTGGCAATACAACTGCAACATGCCAACAGATATTTATTACACTTGAAGGAGTCTAAAATTTATTAATTAAAATAGTATTGCAGCCTGGAGCGTCTTTCTAATTTAAATTTGAATCTTTTCCAATTCTTTTCAACTTCAGCAGTTGCCCAAAAATGTTAATCCAACCAAAAGAAAATGCAAAATGATTACAAACTTATTTCCTCGAGTTTGAAGAATAACTTAAAATGATATTTATTATCTATTGAAAACTATTCGTAACATGCAGGAATAGAAAGTTGTGTGTCCCAGTTTTTTTTTTAGGAAAACATTTTAATAACAACTCAAGGGCTTTCTGCAAACTAAAAAATAAACTTTATTTCTTAATCACACTTCGTAGCATTGAACTACATTTTTTGATATTCATTCCAGGCATAACAATTTTTTATTTGTTAAAATGTGTTTCAATATAAAAGTTCACATGCTGATCGCATGAGTAAAGCAACTTTATAAACTTAATCTACTTCCTAAAATCGAAGGAAAAAAGTTCAATTGGAAATGTATTTTATAAGAAGCCAAATTGGATAGGAGATTAAAAAATGTTACCTTCAGCAACGTCTCCATATAAATTTTTTTATCTATTTTTTCTTTTCATTTTATTTTGTGTAGCAGATATTGTGCGCATACTTCCTTCATACTTTGAATTTCGCTGAGAGTCATTTCTTTTATTCAAATATTTATCTTCCTATTTGCTGTTGTAGTTTTCAGAATTTTGATATTTCCTTCCAATATGCTAAACCAAGCAGAAAGTTAATGTTATCGCATACACACGCACTTTTCACAACACGCGTGAGTTTTTGGTGTCTATTACCCTGCAGTTCTAGAAGACACGTTTGTAAAGTCAATGGGCTGAACAGATTTAATTTAATATTATTATGGATATATGAAGTGTGGTTCATGAAGGCCTCAAAAAATCCCTGGTTTTCAGTACTAACAGAAGTCTATATTCAGAAAGTGGTACTAAATATTTTCAATAACATTTTAAGTTATCAATTTTGGAAATTTTATTCGTGCTGATTTCTTTTTTTCATAATTTTGAAAAAATTAATTATGATAAATAAATTAAGCGATCTTGGAGCGATTTTTGGCTAGTTACCATACTCATTTCATGGGGACTAATGCCGGTCATCAAGGAACCGTTGCCCAAAATTTCTTAGAGTAATAAAAGTTAATATTTTAAACTTCCACTTCAATGATTAAGAAGTTTAAACAACTACCAAAGTCATTCCAACAACTCTTGGATTATTTTAATTTTTTATTTTCTTATTATAATATTCTTCTATTTCTTTTTCCCAACTTTAATTTTAGTTTCAAGAAATACAGACAGCAAAAGAGTCAATAATTTTTATTTTTGATTTTCTACAATATTTTTAACTTGTAGTTAAACGAGCTATTAAAAATTCACTCATGGCTATGTCTTAAACCTTTCTTTTTTCTGTTGGGAAAATAGTTTACGGAAAAGATAAGAAATTTTTCTAAGTGTATTGCAATTGCAAAGAGAGCGTGCTGTTAACTGAAGTAGTGTGCCCAACAATACGATGCCTTAACCCCCGAGTTCCGACCCTGTATTCAGTCATGAATATGGTGGTGCATTTTGCTGATCTGCATTAGGGCGGGATTGTGTTAATTGTCATAATCTTAACTCAAAAAAAGAAGGCATAGCACTGGGCGCTGAACATTATCGGTGGCGATTAACACCGTTATGTACTAAAACAGCAGAGTACAGCAACCTCCTGTGTCGAAAAAAAAATTTAGTGGCGAAGTAAAAAGTAAAAATAGCAACAAAAAAATCGATCTCTTCCTTCTTAGGGCTTCCTTAAAACGATTATAAACTGTCGAATATGAAATCGAAAAATGCCAACCATAATCAGATTAATTACTTTTAAAAAAAACACCATTTCCATTATAAATTAAAGCACATCATAATGAAAACACTGCGCTTGTTTTAATAACCAACAACAGTTGCACAAAAGAAACCACAAAAATTAAGACCAAAATTTATATTCCCATTTCAAAAAACAAACAACAACAAAAAATAACAATAATAAAAAAATAATCGTAAATCCTGCAGCCACTTGCCTGCTCTGCGATTTACTTATCTACTCTCGAGCACACAAAATTCGCCAGATGATGAATTGCTTCATGCTAAAAAGGTTTCAACTACATTTCTTGGCTACAGCCTGTTGTTATACTTTAAAACACTCGCTGCTAATTGGCCTTTAGGTATGCCACACATAACTTTTCAGTGTAATTTTATTTTACTTTCTTTCTACTACGAAATTAATTTAAGAGTGACTTTTTTACTTCGTAAAAAGTATAAAACAAAAATTTGTTTTCTTTTAACATTAACTTAAATGCCCTTAAGAGAACTACAACGTTAATGACATGACAAGTAATCTTGAATGAATATGGGCAGAGTTTTTTTCTGGCAAATAAATAAAAAATAAAAAAGTGGTTAAAGAGTGGAAGTAGGCATAATACAAAAAATATAATTAAGTGTGTAAAAGGAAAATAAATTTTTTAATTAAATACTGAGAAATTTTCCAAAGAGAAAATTTTAATATGACAGATTAACACTCAATTAATTATGAGAATAAAGGCAGCATACTTTAGGACCAGGTGTTCAGAGTGAGTTTGGATATGTCAGAAGCAATTATCGCTTTAATTAAGATTTTGTAAATACTTTTTAATCAGTATGATGTAAGATGATATCAACTTAATAAATTTATGTATCAAATGATTTCTACGGTCAAAGATTTAATTAATTCAAAAATTTGTAATTAACATGACAGAAAGAATTATCGCTTTAAATAAGCTTTTGTGAATATTGAAACAAAATTAATGTTTTTTTCAATCATATTTTTAATCAGTATGTTGTATTCATTTGATGAATATATTAATTAAATAAACTTCTATTTGAAATGATTTCTACGGTGTTATTGCTCTTTCAAAAGTTTTAATCAAATCAGACATAATTATCACTTTGAATACGATTATGTTTATATTCAGAGCAAATTAAGTATTATTTCTATTTTCAATTAAATGTTTAATCAGTGTGATATATTCATTTGATTAACATATTGATTAAATAAATGATCCATTTAAACAAAAACAGGTCAGAAATAATTATAGCTTGAAATAAGATTTCAAGATGAGAGAAAATAATGTTTTTTTTTTCTATTAAAACTTTAATCATTATAATATATTCATTTGATTAATACATTAATTCAATAAGTTTCTATTTCAAATGATTTCAACGGTCTTGCTACTCTTTTTAATTAACATGTCAGAAACAATTATCGCTTCACATTAGATTTTGTAAATAGTTAGGGAAAATTAAGAGTGATTTTTTTTGGAAATTAAATATTTCATCAGTAAATTTTATTATTTGATTTATATATTAATTAAGAAGTGCTCTTCCAAAAACTTTAATCAGATCAGAAATAATTATCGTTTTGAATAAGATTTTGTTTATACTCAGAAAAAATTAATAATAAATAAATAATTAATAAATGATGATTTATTTTTCAATTAAATTTTTAATCAGCATGATAATTCAATTGATGAACGTATTAATTAAATATATATTTCATTTAAAAATTTGTAACGAACAGGTCTAAAATAATTATCGCTTGAAATAAGACTTTGTAAATACTCAGAGAAAATCAATGGTCTTATTTTCAATTAAATTTTTAATCAGTATGATATATTCAATTGATTAATATATTAGTTATATAACTGTTAATTACAAATAGTTTCTAGGGTTTCATTGCCATTTCAGAAAGAATACTCAACATGTTTCAAATCAAATATTCCAATATTCACTTTTCTTCATGACGCTCGTTAAAGTTGTATTTTTGCAATCCAAAGTGAAGCCCTGGTATTCCAAGTCCTCCGTCATTTCTTGGACTTCCGTTTGTAACATTTATTAAATTTTTGATCTATAATTCTTTTATAAGGCAATCAAAGCACGTCCTTTCTCTTAGATTTAATCTATAAGCGCTGCAACAAATTCCAAAATTTTTAGTTTCACTAAAAATGTCTTACAGTTGTTTACGTACCTACACTCACGCATCCTACCGGTATTATCTAATATCTGGTTATAATCAAGCCCATATTTCTTCTACGCTCTATTCATCCAATAATTGTAAACGTTTCGTAACTAGAGTTGGCCACTTCGTTAGCAATAGAAAATTTCACGCCCCATCATCATTTCATGGAAGCGCAAGTCAAGTAATTTCAATGCAAATAATTTCAAGACAGTTTATGTCCAGCAGCTGTGTAGCAATTAAATTTAATCAAGAGTATGGCTGATACTTGAAAGTTCCATAATGATCTGAATTTTATTATAAAATAAGTCGCTACATAAACAATGCGTGTAAATCAGAGACCATTGAAAATACAGGCAACAAAAAAATGTACTGACTGAAATTAAAGATGGCGTAAATAAAAAGACTGGTCTGATTTCATTTTGTTTAAGAGCAATAAGACGAAGAAACACATTTGGGCTATTCACACTGTGTGCTATTTAGTTATACTGTCATAAAGTCATCATGCCTTAGGCCAGGGGGCAAATTACAGCACTCGTTATCGAACGAAATTACGAAATATTTCAATAGGGTTTATATGGCAATATTTTAAGATTTCGAATCGTATCGAATGCCGTAATTTGCCCCCAGTTCAAAATAGTTCTTGTGCTGAATATAAAAAATTCACAAAATAACGGAACTCTTTCGGGAATGTTTTTGTTTTCTCAAAAAATAATTCTGAGTCAAAAAGTTGAAACTCTTTAGATGAGACGCCGACGGTATATATTTGCCGCCGTTACGATTCATGGGATAAAAAAATGCGGCCAAAAATATATTTATATCTTTAAGTCTGTAAATGAAATCACATTTTTATTGCATAAAAATATGTAAGAAATAATTCTAACAAATTCTAACTTATAAAAGTGAAAATCTGTTCTCTTTTGCCTTATGCAACTGGCAGCCCCTGAACAATTTTCCGTTTGCCGCCGCCAAAAAAAATATTATCCAGCTCATAGTTTATGCATACAAATTTATTTATCAGACCAAATTATGACGGGTTGTTCATAATAGTCATTTATATCGTGGTACTGCTTTCTGACTTCTGACTTTAGGACTGCAGTGTGAGTGCCCTAAATGTTTTCAACTTAAAATTATTAATTTAAGTGCTTAAGCTGCTCATCCATTGCCTGTCACTATTTTTATAATATTTATAAATTTCATATCACAAATACGTTTTGCTTCCCTTGTAATTATTAACGATGTGTCAATTTTTAATTTTACACTCTGCTTTAAGACATCATATTGAGTTTATTTTCTGTGAAAAATATTTAAAAAAATCATTGTTCTTCGTCAACCTGTCCTGTACTTTTTTATAATATTTTTTTTTTTTTTTTTTGCATTGTAAATGATTTTGACACCTACCCAACTCTCATAAAATAATGTGACATGTCAAATGATAAAAGTTTTATGTGAAAAAAAAGAATTATGTTATAAATAATGAATGTATAAATACCAGAAGTATAAGATAACTATTATTGCAGCAAATAATTTACAGGACAATAGAAAACGAAAGAATTGTTGAGCTAAAATTCCGAAAAGTATGGAAATATTAAAACCAGTATTCTGCTCGGCATTTGAGGTGTCAAGGAAACGAAAGAATACAAAAAAAATTATTCACCTCCACCCCGCTTGACGATATAGAAAATTGTGATTTTCTTCATACATTCCAGTGTAGGGTGTTTCAGATATCAAGTACACCCTGCATATAGAGAAATGAAAAACGAACTATATTTCCTTGCACGGAGAAAAAACAACTAAAAAAGAGGGCAAAAAATAATAAGCAAAAGGGGGAAAGAAATGTTAACAGTTTAATAATAAATGTATTTTTGGTTGTAGATACTTTGCAGTGTCGGAAGAATGTTGCCAACACATACTCTCTCACATACGTGTGAGTATGCATGCTTGCATGCATTCAAACAATTACTTCAAAGCTACTTTCGTAACAGCTCCTCTAGTGGTGTCACAGGATGCTGCTGTTGTTACTTGGCGCAGCCATACAAACAAACACGTGCATTAACGTCGTTGCTTTTTTTTTTCTTTTCTATTCTTATTTTATTTTTTTCTTTCTCTTTTGGAACGAATATGCAATATAATATTTTCATTTTGAGGCAATAACAGTCAACAAACTGTCGCCTTGTAGTGATTTATTGAAATGGAAGTTAGAATACAAGACATGTTCAGCAAAATGCTTGGAGTAACCCAACAAACACAACGATATCAGGCGTCTTTAGATGATCATTTTTCAACTATTTATATTAATTATAATTTAAAAGAAAAATTTTAGTTCAGGTAGCAAATTACGACGGCCATTAGAATTCAGCAGTGATAAGACGCCACGAACTTGTTTATGTCGTTCAAGAACAAGTGTGAATATTTCTCGTCAATCTTTGAAATTCGACAATCCCCAGGGGATGTTTTACCGTTTATTGCGGTACCTCCATCAACTTTTTTCAGTTATCAATATTTAATTTCTTATTGGAAAATTCTTTATAATTAAAAACTATACGAAGAACAAATTATGGACTAACTTATGAATACAATTTATCTGCTTGAACCAGAAATTGTAACTTCAGAACGTTACCAGTTTGATTCCATTCAGCCGCTCAAAAGTTAAAAGCGGGTCATGAAACATAAACACACACACACTCACACATGCACACGTAAGGACGGGCTGTCAAAATTAGTCAGGAAAACTTCCCAGGATCTCAAAACGTAGAGATCTGATGGCAGCTCGAGGCGAAACCAATGACATTCGATTCTTAAAAATTTAATATATAAAATAATATTTCTCACAGGAAGTTGAAAATAATTGATATTAAAAAAAATAACCGAAAATATAAATATAATTTTAGACGGAAAAATAGAACTCCAAAAAAACTTATATTTTCAATGAAAAAAAACTCGTTTTAATGGAGTTATTTTTAGACGAACAAATAAAACTTTTTAAATGATGTTTTATGATTTTTTAAAAGCGTCGTCAGAACTTTTATTATTTCTTTAAAAAATAACTTTTGAATGCAGAGATTTTTTTAAAATCACCGTAGATTCCAAAAGAGGGGTAAGAACTTTGCCTTTGACGTTAATCTGATACTTCAATTCATTAAATTTCGAAAGGTTTGTTCCACATAAATCACACATAAAACTGAATTGAATGGAAATGTTTGCGGGGTTAAAGAAACCCTCTAAATACTTCTTGTGTATCAGTGCACAGTGGAGATTTAAATTTAACTAAATAAATATACGACTGCTGGACAACTTTGCAATGGATTTGGGCGAAATTTTAACTAGCGAAAGTGCAGGAATCAGATCGTCAAAATAATCTAAAACTTCGATGCAATGAAAGCAGAGCCACTCCTTGCAGTAAATCAGTACAATAAAAAGAATAAGCACAACACACTCAATTTGTGGGTCTGATTTTTTTAATTTTAAAATATTTATTTAACACTCAAGGTGAAGTGCCGGGCAGGATGTCTTTTCGTCCTTTACATAATGAGAATAATATAGTGAGAATAAATATGTGATTTGTTTTACGAAAATATTCAGTTCTACAGGAAGTTTCATTTTAATATGAAAATATTGACTTTTACAGGAAGTTCCTTTTTGATTAATTCAAGGAGAAATTGGTAACTACTATCAAAAACCATAAGTGCAGGCAGGTAATTTATTAAATGCTTTCAAAATTGTTTTTATAGGCTCCATAGCAAATTTCATTTCCATCAGTTTATGAAAAAATATACTTCCCATATCTTCAAAATTTTATATAATTACGACAAGTATCATTATAATGATTCGATGTTTACAAAAAACTTGTAAAAATATGTTCGTAAGATTTATGCTTAATTTCATTTCAATCGGAGCAAGGATAGCCATGCTTCCCATATATCCTTTTCTTTACATATTATATAATTGAGTCAATTATAATCGCAATACTAACCGAATCCCAAAGTATTCCTATAAATAAATCTCTAAGCAGTATGGAAATTTATCTCTCATTCTATAGTTATAAGTTATACCAAAGGATATGGGTGTCCTCCACATATCCTTAATAATATATCAAAAGTAATATGTTTCAAAAGCTGATAGCAATTTTTTGAAACATGTGCTTCAACTCATAATAAAGTTTTATAAAAATCGGTGCAAGGACATGCGAGCCTGCCATATATCCTTAATTTTATATAAAAGCGAAATCCCTTGAAATCTAGCAACTATTTCTAACAGTATGTCATTTAAATGTGGGGAAAACTTTTTTACGATTAGTGCACAAATATGGGATCCTTTCTTGTATCCTTAATTTAATATACAAGTGAAATCCTTGAAAAGCTGATGGCTACCTTTAAAAGCGTGCAGTTTAATTTAAGATAAATAATTTTTTACAATCGGTACAGGAATGTGAAATTCTGCCGTATGTCCTTCATTTAATATAAAGGTAAAATCCTTTAAAAACTGATAATTATTTCTAGGAATGTGCCGCTTAGCTTTTTGGAAATTTGTATTAATTTATATAAAATTAAAAACTTCTTGGAGAAGTGTGTCTTTCAACTACAATCCGTACAACGACACGCAAGTCTTCCATATATCCTTAACTTAATATAGATAAGAATTTATTGTAAAAGCTGATAACAATTTTTAGAAATAAGTTGTTGAGGCTTGTAGAAAATTTCATGGGAATCGGTGTAAGGACATCTGAGTCTCCCATATATCCTTTATATAACATAAAAATTTAAATCGTTTCAAAGCTGATAACGATAATAATATGTCGTTTAAATCTGAGCGAAGTTTCTGTAACATCAGCTGAATGACATGATATCCTTTTTTCCACCCTTAATTTAATACAAAAGTAGAATCCTTCGATGTGCCACTAAACTCTGAACAAAACTTCTTTACAATCGGTGCAAGGACATGCACCACTCTCCCATACATCCTAGATTCTCATTTTACCAATTTTATATTTATTAACCCCAATTTTTTTCCAACTTCCCACTGTGCAGTGTGAGAATATTGCAGAAAGCAGAAATATTAGCGAAATTGCAGCAAACTTTAGCTGCTTCAGTTATGTTCAGCTAAAAATATTTCCGAAAAAAAACCCATAAAAAATAAATAACAAATTACGTGAATAAATAAAAATAGAGCATAAATATGTTGTAGCTGCCATGAATTTTGTTTTGTTTTTATGGAAAATGAATAAAATATTAATCAAATTTTAATGCACAAAACTTTTATCACGGCCAGTTTCAATGACATAAATAAAAATTCAACACAAAAATAGCTTTTCCCAGCATCTATTCAGTGAATATTGTTTCTCTTTTTTTCAATATTTTATTCAAACTTCTGTCGACTGAAATTTTCTTAACAAGGATCTGTGAAAGCGATCCTTTTTTATATTTTTATCCGCACAACGTTGTTGCACTCGCAAATTACAATGTTATTTCGAACGAACATTCAAACAATTTGTATATTGTTTCTACAAATAATTTCAATTATTTGCTTTTATTGTTGATAAAAAATTTAAAATGGAAAATTGTGACAAGCAACTAAATATGTTACAAAACAATTTCTGTATATTAAATTCCATATTATTCGTATGTGTGTGTAGCCACCTCATACCAGCGAAAACAGGTGTTTTTATTTATGTATTTTGAAGGTACGAAGGATTCTTTTTGAAAGTACATCCCCTGTATCCTTTTTTAATTTAATAAATTAAATAATTAACTACTAACTAACTAAATAAAGCGTCGAATATAATGCAGCCTGTTAACGAATGATTTATTAAGAACGATATTATGAAACAGATCTTGGAAGTAATTCTCACATATTTTGAGAGACTTTTTCTACTTAAGCAACAATATTTTTGTTCAAATATACGAGTATAACAGAAGATCTTCTCATAAGCTGATATGAATATTAGATGTGAGAAAAGAAATATTTCAATAATTGTTTATAACCTTCACCACAATGTTAATATCCAACGCCATTTAAATTATGGGTCGTTATAAATAGGGAAGTGTCTGTCTGTCCCGAATTAAATATAAAGTTGCCATAATCATAATCAGATTGCAGCAAAAAAAATTTTAACTAATATTAAAAAGAGTAACAATTGTAGGCTATTATAATTAAAAAGCAGCGAAATTGTGTTTGCAGGCTCCATAACAAATTTCATTTCAATCAGCTCATGTAAAAATGTATCGCACGTATTTATAATTTTATATAATTCTGACAAGTATCATCATAATGGTTCGATGTTTACAAAATACTTGCAGAAATATGTTCTTAAGAGTTATGCTTAATTTCATTTTAATCGGAGCAAGGACAGCCATGTCTCCCACATATCCTTTTTTAGGCATTTTAAATGACTGCCTTAATTATAGTTGCAATACTAAGCGAATTGCTAAGTATTCCTATAAACGAAATTCTGAGCGCGGTGGAGATTTATCTAGCATTCTATTATTACAATTTATGCTAAAGGACATGCAAGTTTCCCACGTATCCTTAATACAATATTAAAAGCAAAACGCTTCAAAAGCTAATAGCAATTTGTAAAAATATGACACTAAACTCAGCGACAAATTTTATAAAAATCGTTGCAAGGACATGGGAGCCTGCTATATATCCTTAATTTTATGTAAGAGTAAAATCCTTTCAAAGACGACAGCTATTTCGAGAAATGTGACGTCTGTCCCCAGAAAAGCTAGAAACTTCAGTCGTGAATTGTTGTACTAAAAGTTTTCCTAAAATCCACAAAATCTGAAATACGGTTCCAGAGCTGGAATAGTAAACTTATTTTTAAAATACAAAAGTAATTAGCTAAAATTGACTTTATATTTTATATAAACTTGAACATTATTTATATTTTTTCATCTTTTTTTGTAAATTAAATCTATTTTACATTTTAAGACGAATTAAATTGTTATAAGAAATCACACAAAAATTAAAGAGGATTCCAAGGTTGGACAATTGAAACTTTTTGGTACATAAAAGTAACCAACTAAAACATTTTTTTTTTTTTTTTTTGTAAATTAAAAATATTGTATATGTTTTTGAATGAGATCCATTGGAATTACACATTAGAAAAGCCAGAAAGGCAGCTCCAGAGCTGGGAAATTAAATATATTTTTTTTTCTAAGTAACAAAATAATATGAATTTATTTTAATTTTTTTTTTTTGTAAGTGTAAATACTTTATATTTTTTAGAAGGGAATATTATAAACCGAGACCGATCAAAAAGATGGTGCCAGGGTTGGAAAACAACATTTTCTTTATTCAATATTATTTTTTATATAAAAGCTGCTTTATAGAATATATTTTTTTATTAAAAAAATATTTCTTTAATTTTTTTCCAAAATTTCATTCGAAAATTCAAAGTAATCGTTTGAGGAGTTTTAGCTGATTCCCTTAAGCATTTTACTGGGGCTAATCCAGATCATCAGGGAACCTTTACCCAACATTTATTAGAGCAACTAAAGATATTATTTCATTTGAATATCGATTCAGCCGAATATGGCAATTCAATATGTTTTACTTTTTAATTTATATTCGCTTTTATAAACATTTTCTTAATTGCGCAATTAATAGTTTGAGATATTAATTAAGTATAAGACTGTAATACCCCTAAGAACAACATCATCTAAAACACTAATGAGCACTTGTTAAGTCCTCTTAAACAAAGTTTGTTTTGTTGCACCGTGTAGACTAGATTTAATTAAAGTTAGCAATGCAAACTTGCGATTTCTTAAAGCAAAACAATACTTTTTCAAATGCAATTAATTAATTAAACTCAAACGTTTGTTATGGCAGAAGCAACGAATCGAAAGCAATTCTGATAATTTCAATTTACACTTAAAACGTTTTTTCCCTGAAGCTGCCATTCTTTATTCCTTAACGAAACAGCAGCATGCAGCACTGAATGCATGAGCATGCAACTGCTGCATGTCACATAACGTAATGCAATACCAACAACAACATCAACAACAGAACTGCATACAATACACGTTCATAAATTAAACTACACAAAAATATGTAGAGGTATTTTAAAAGAAATAAAACCCGCATATTTTTAATAGTTAATTGAAATTATAAGACAAGTAAAGCATTAATTGCCATGACTTAAGCCATATATTTTATTTATTTTTTTTTCTCTTTTTGTTTCACCGCAACTGCCTTTGAAGCTGGTGCTACTACAGCAACTGATTGTAATTTGATTTGTATGTTGTCGTTCTTTTATTTTTTTTTCTTACTTAACAGTGAGGGCACAGTCTGCAAATATAGTCAGTCAGTTCAGTCACCATCATGCTCATGCCGACAATAAGTAAAATTGGTCATGCACGTCCTTGTTTTGTGTACAATGCAGGAGTCATCAGTAATTAGTCCCTGTCTGTTATTGCTCGGTATCAATTTAGAATTTCTAAATTACACTGTTCAACACGGAAAAACTTACGGGGTTCCGACAATTGATTCTGATAGAGGAGACAAAAAATATGTATATCCGTGTGTCGACGTTTTGACAAATCACATCGAAATTTAATTTTAGAGGAGGGTTAAAATTTCCCATCTCTGACCAATTCTTGTATCATATCGGTATATAAAACTATGTTTTCCTCTCATCTGACATATATAGTATGTTCAGCAACTTTGCAAAAAATATCATTTCAAATATTTTTGTGGAGCATATTAACCCTCTAACTCCCGCGCATAATGGCATTTTGTGGCTTTAATCTAACAAATCGTAAAAAATACCCCGAAAGACGGGCGGAGCGGGGATGAAATGTTCTACAAAAGTATTGGCCATATAATTTTACTATATACGTCAGAACACACCAAAGCCCAAAAATTAACGCAAACACCAAAAACTAATCAAATTCAAGACTGCTCATGTAGGGTTAATTTAGAAAAATACAAAATTAAACGCCTTCCGAAGCAAACGTTGAAAGATCGTTTCGTCTCGAAAATCGCACTTTAGTCTTGCGTATCTTTAAGGCGTTTACCACACAAGTGCTTTTTATTTCACTCTCTCGATTTCACGCGATTGAAGGCCATCTCTAACACCTGCCATATGGTGGAGAGAGAAAGAGAGACGACGGCATGTGTTAAATTACATTCAGATTGTGTGTCAGGTTTGTATTGCGTGCGTTAATATTCCTGGTATACAAGAGTATCATGATTAATCAGCAACAACTACAAGTTTCAAATAGGATTTCCTTGTTTGTATTTTCAACAGAAATAACTGAAATGTAAAGGAGTGAGTTCTTAACTTGAAAAATAAAATATATAAAATAAATAAATCACTTGATATAAATGAAAATCATATGTATCTTGAATTGGAAGTGATTTAACGCTGTCCCGTGTCTAATTTAGCCTGTTATGTCCGCCTATTAGCCAGCTTTGGTCTTAATACAATAACGACAGCAGACTACAGACTACAACTTGTCAAAAATAGAATACATGTACGTATGTCAGAATGATTATTTTTACTACCACGGGCAACACGCCTACTGGTTGTTGTCCCTGGTGTTTTTGTGGTTGTAGTCAAATTAAATTAATTTCATTTTGGTGAGCGACAGTGAGTAGATGCAATGTTGCCAGTATAATATAAATAAATGTAATTATTGTAAATTTGAAATATTTTACAAAAAGAAACAACAAACTATGTTCCCAAGCTAATAGAGTGATTTCGTGTCATATATTGTAGGCTTTAAATATATTTTAATAGAATAACACTATTTAAGAGTATTACATATATTAAAGCGGCTAAACTGGCGTATATTGAGAGTTCTACTACAAACAACAACACATGGTTATTGATTTGGTGGTGTCGTTCTAAAAATTATTAAGTAGCTGACTGCGAGGCGGCGATTGTAATCAACGGCTTTTGTAGTCGGAGTTCGTGTAGCCTGCTGTCGTTGTTGTGTTTACAGCTTAACATCTTTTTTATTTATTACTTTATTTTGTTAAAATTTTTAGTTTTAAATTGTATTTTATTTCATTAAACTAAAGTAATGAACACATATGAATTGATTTGTTCATTGAAATTTTTAAATGAAAAGTTTAAATAATTGTTTCAATTTAATTTTAATAGTGCCAATTTTCTTTGTAATTTTTTTTAATTCAAAGTGATTATTTTAGCGAGTTCATCTGCGCATTTCACTGGGGCTAATGCACAGCATCAGGGAACCTTTACCCACAATTTTTTTAGAGGAACTAGAGATAGTATTTCATATGTACATTCACTTAACTGAATAAGAAGTTTAAGTTCCAATCAAAGTCATATATAACTTTTTGTTTTTATTTTCTTCTTTTATTAATTTGAACTGGCTGGCATTTTCCAGCTCTAATTGCAATTGTAAGAGACAAAATTATAACAGCAGCGGGAAATTATTTTAATGTAAAAAACAATAATTTAGATAATAATTTTGGACCACATTTCCGTCGTTTTTTTAGGCTCTAAATTTGTTTGAATCAATAAAATTAATATTTTATAAAGGCAGGACCCAAATCCTGTTTAATATTGATAGAAAAATCTACATAATTTAAATACGAATTTCGATCGTTGTCGAGTGCCGTAATTTGTTCCCAGGAACTCAATTCATATTTAAAGCGAAAACAACATTTTAACTACCGTGACTGGACCAAAAAAGTCATGACTTTTTAAGTGTTTAAATGTCAATGTCTAAAGCAATTTGTAGCAAAACTTTAGCAAAGCGTGAGACTTATTTTTTATTTGTTTTGCCATATATTTTTAATTTCCTGCTAAAAAAAATTATAAGTTAAAAAAAAGAGAGACTACAGGTTTTATCCCGTTTCGCTAAAATTAAGTTCGCATTATATCTCAACATTGTAAGTTCCTAACGTGCTTCGTTGACTAAACTTGAGGGGTGCCACTATGTCTGTATGTATGTGTGTAAATATATGAAACACTCAGAAATTTTCAACTGCTTGCGTAGCATTCTATCAAACTTAGATTTTCTTTGAATTGGAACCGATTTAAGCTGGTAGATTTCGACAAGAAGAAAGAAGTCTTCGAAATCGTTTGAAAAGTTTAAAAGCTTTGCCATTGATTCCACATACAGATTCACTCGCCGCTGGCAAAAAAAAAACTGATTTAAAAAAATAAAAAAATTATTTATCTGATCGGAAAATAGCCAACCCGTTGTAGAATGAAATAAAAACGTAAGAAAAATAAAAAAAGGGGAGTGATCAGTGAGTTCTTGTTATGACTTTGACATTTGGACTTCTTATTAAAGTGGAAGTTTGAAATAAATATCTTTAGTTGTTCTAAGAAATGTTGGGTTAAGGTTCCCTGATGATCTGCATTAACCCCAGTGAAATGCCCATAGGAACGATCTAAAACTTTTAATGTTTTAATAATATTTTGGGAAAAAATTATCTGCACGAAATTAAAAGTTAAAGAGTCTTAAAACAACAAATTCCCAAAGTGGTACAAATTTGATAGATAAAAATCAAGTCAGTCTTTCAAAAGTTATAACAGTTTAAAATCAATATAACAGTTAGCGTTGTACACTTTTGAATTCCTAAAAGCACTAAAACTAAGAGTCTAAAATTTTCAAATATACAGGATTTATAGAGAAAATTAGAGTTTGTTAACAGCAGATCTTGATTGCAGAAGCATAATATGATTGTGATAAATATAATTATTTCTTTAAAATTTGGAAAAACAACTTCCTTTCTAACTCTGACATTAAAACGCGATACCAAACGAGTTTTATTTGTTTAAAACAAACATGTGTAATGGATTTATGTTGATATTTATGTTTTTAAATTTTTATATGAAAAATGTATGTGTGTGTGTGTGTGTGTGTAAGTGTCGCATTATTGCTGTGCAAGCATGTCATCGAATTGCAAAATTAATAATTTGCTTTCATATACGCCCTTCGCGAAGCACAGTGGGATAGGATGTATAACAAATTTGTAATTATTAAACGTACCGGGTGCTGTTAATAAAATTATATATGACTTGAGAGGAAAAGATTTTTACTTGTACAAAATATTAGAAATATTTTGCCCATTACAACTCAATTGATACAAAACAGCTGATGTGGATGTTTATTAGAAGCGCTGGCGAAATTAAAATGAATTTGAGTACTGAATACTGAAGTTATTTTCCAACCCGAAAAGAACTTTTTTTAAAGCTCGCGCTGAAACAGTGTTACTTCTACAAAATAATACGATATATTGCAGTAGCTCTATAAAAGAAATCAAGAAGTTATTTGCTTGTATTATGAATGACGACATCGACGTCACATCAACACGACAGCAAAAAACTGTCACTTGTCTAGTGTTTGTCGACAGAAATTGACTTCTGGTAACATGTTCTATTAATATTACACGCCTTAGAGAATACCAAAAGGCTGTTAATAATAATTAATTATTGTCTTCCATTAAATGACAAGTGACAATTTTTTGCTGTCGTGTTGACTTATCATCGACGTCGTCATTCATAATATGGGCGATTGTATCCTCTTTCTGGGAATATGATCAGTTTTTCAACAACAAACAAATATTATCCTTCTGTTAACAAAATGGGAAAACCATTGAGTCTAATTGGAAATTGAACCGCGAATTGTTATACTCAATTATGATCGACGTTTCAAATGATTAGACTAAGGGATGAGTCCCGGCATCGACTATCTCTGCATACTCATGTCAAGTCCCACTTAGCGGGATTTCAATTCGCTCCCGTGGAGGCAAGTAAAAACTAGATTAACAACTTAAACCGGTCTGTACTTTATGAAGACTCCAGTGATATTTATTTGAATCAAGCAGCCCGTTTAGAAACCTCACACTTATTTGTTTTATTTATCTCAAATTTTTCTGTTTATATCCCACTGTACAGTGTGTTTATTTAAGGGACGGAGTACTCTTTGGAAGTGCAAAAATATTTTAAAAACATTTTTAGATTCAAAAAGAAAATCGTCCAGGAATATTAAGTTTTAACGTTAATGTTGTACGATTATATTTTGGAAAGCGGGGAGAGATGACAAATTTGTAAAAAAAAAAAATCAGGGAATGTTTTAACTTCCCACAATAATTTTTTATATTATCAGAATATATTTCCCCAAGTATATGTAATAATATTTTAAATACGTTTTGAAATGTTTTTTATTCAACATTTTCCTTAAAAAGTTGTTCTAAAACAGATTCAAACTCATATTAACTTTTTATGAATATGGGAGTGAATTTCGGCTTTTAATTTCAAGTGTTTTTAAAGTGACACCCGTTAAGAGTATAAAAAAATATTGGTGTTGTTGTATAATACAGCAGCGCCTGCCTTTCGTGGCTTTTTTAATTATTGAACATTTTTGCACATTTCTCTGCGATTTTTTGCATTTTAATTGGAATATTGAATTTTATTTATAACATCTCGTTTTTCACACACAATTTACGTGGTATTAAATGCAGTCCATGCCACAGGCAACACCGACCGCACTGCTTATAATTTCATACATTAGCATTCATTTATTTTGTGTGTATGTTTGTGTGTGTGGTGGTGTGAGTGGGCGTATGCTTGAATGTGTATTGTGAATTAACATCAATCATATTAATACTCCCTATAGAAGTATTAAACTTCCCAGTTTATGTGTTTGTATGCAATTGTATGACCCCAATGGGAAATGAATAGCTGCTCATGAGTGGACTAATTAAAAAATTAATATAAAAAAACAACAAAATCAATGCAGTGAACTATTTTAAAGTTTTCTTTTTAGCGCAAACTATTTGAAATGAATTGAGTGCAAACTATTGAGTGCAAAACTTGATGTGCAAATAGAGCAGAATCTAAACTTTAAGGATAAGTGATAAGCCGACCTAATAAAAGGAGTAAATAATTATTATAATAAGTAAAAATATATTTTAAAAAATTTAATAGTTTAGTTTTTGTTTAAAAGGCGGGTTGGAGACATACAACCAAATAAATATTGAAGTGAAGCTAATTGAAATGTTGACGGTGACCAACTGTGGTTCTGTACGAAGTTTTACGAAAGACCGAGACTTTCAACAGAAGGTCGAGAGGACGTAACTAATAATGACTTTTGTTTTGGACTCGTCAGCATATCAACAACCGAAAGAAAAAACATTAAGAAATTTAAGGAAATTGTTATGGAAAAGCATCAAGTCATTCTTGTGAAATTGCTGAGGATATCGAAACCAAAATTTTTCTTTTATTAAAGCGTTAAAGGCCACAGGATTAGAAACTGAGGAAAACCGATTTGGATTGAATGCTAAGTCCGAAATATTAAAAGAGTGTATCTGATTTGCTTTTATTACAGATCCGTTTCATATTGAACTTTGTTAAGCAAAATTACTTTTCCAGGATCATGGCAAAATTGCGTGGAAGACTTGCAACCGGAGTAACTTCTTCTCTATATTTTAATCTGCGAGACTTCTTCCAGTATTTTTCTAATAGTTGACAAATAAACATTGTTTTTTAATAGCTAATCTTAAATGTATTTATAATTATTATATGTTGTTTGCGTTGCTAATTTATTTATTATAAAATGGTCTTGAGTAATATTTTTTTTGTCTTACAGAACCTACAACAGACGGCCTAGAAGTCTTTTGCATAATTGACTATAAATCTTTTGGTATGTACGAAACGTCTGTAATAAATTTTATTAAAGTTCATTAATTAAGAAATCCAGCCACAAAATAATGATGTCTTGTATGGCTTATGTGGTGTGTAAGTGTGTGTATGTGTATGTGTGTGTTTGTTTGGTTTAACTTAATGATTAATTTAGGCATTTGGGTATAATTCAAAATGTTAGTCTTTAATAAATATTAATGATGATGGTAAAAAAAAGGGTTTTCTTGTGTAAATTTTAAAGCAAACGAGTTAAGTCTCTGCTACTAAGAAATACAACAATCGAAAATAAGGCAGATTGATAAGTTAATCGCCTATAGGATAGTGTGTTTGTGTGTGTGTATATCACAGATTAATTGGCAGGGATTGAAACAGCAACTATTGGACTAACCAGCAGGTCTTAAAAGTTATATGTGAGACTTAATTTTTTAATAATTAATCATTAAAGTTCGAATAAATGTATATTGTTTGACAAACAAACAAATCGACGTACCAAAGAAAGTTTCAGTTGTCCAACCCTGAATCCGTATAAAAACACTTAAACATGGCATATTTAGCTATACCGTATCTTTCAAGGCTTTCATCGACAAACGTCTGCTACTTTTATGTAGGGAAATAAATTTCAATTTTCCAACCCTGAATACTTAAACAAAAATCTAAAACATGGTATATTCGGCTATGTCAAATCTTCCCGGGTATATTCGGGTATGTCAAATCTTCCAGGGTTTTCATCGACATACGTCTGCTACTTTTATGTAGGGAAACAAATTTCAATTGTCCAACCCTGTAATCATATAAAAAAGAAACACGTAAACATGGTATATTCGGCTATGCCGAATCTTCCAGGGCTTTCATCCAAATACATCAGCTACTTTTATGTACCAAAAAATTTCAGTTATCCAACCCTGAATACTTTAAACAAAACTCATAAACATGATATATTCGGCTATGCTGAATCTTCTAGAGCTTTCATCAACGTACGTCTATTATTTTTTTGTAGGAAACTAAATTTCAATTGTCCGAGCCTGAAATCATATATAAAAGAAACACATAAACATGATATATTCGGCTGTGCCGGATCTTCTAGAACCCCTCATCGATGTACCTCAACTACTTTGCTGAACGCTAAAAAATGTTCGGTTGTCCAACCCTGAATACTTTAAAAAACTCTTAACCATGGCAGAGCTTTCATCGACATACGTCTGCTACTTTTATGTAGGGAAATAAATTTCAATTGTCTAACCCGGGAATCATAAAAAAAATGGAAACACATGGTTTATTTGACTATAAATAATCTTCTGGAGTCTTCATCGACGTCACCAACTACTTTTCTTTACCCAGAAAAATTTAATTTGTCCAACCCTGGAATCATATTTTTATTACAATTTTTTTAATGTTCAATAGCAGTTCAATTCTTCCTGAAGCCTAAAATGGGTTTGTTCAAGAAAAATTAATAAAGATTTACATCTAACTACTTTTACCGAAAATAGATTTCAGTTCTCCAGCTCTGGAACTGGATTTTAAATTTTTGTAATTAAACAAAATTGTTCATGTTCAATAGGAGTTAAATTCTTTCCGAAGTTTAAAATAACAAACAAAAATATCAATTATTTACGTCCAATTACTTTTACCGAAAATGGGTTTTAGTTCTCCAGCTCTGGAACTGTACTTTAAATTTTGATAATTGCAAAAACAACTTTTCATGTTCAATTCTTTCTGAATCTGAATGAAAAAAAGGTTAGTTAATACAATAAATAAAAGTAATTTGCGTCTAGTTTCTTTTATATGCCACATATAAGTTTACATTTTCCAGCTCTGGAACTGTACTTTAAATTTTGCTGATTTTGTTTAAATTTTTTGTTGTACAACAGCAGTTCAATTCTTTCTGAAGTGCAAAATAGATTTAATTAATTAAAAAAATATATATCTTCGTCTTATAAAATCCAGTTCAAATTTTCCAGCTCTGGAATCGCACTTTCAATTTTGCTGATTTTCAATAACAATTAATTTTAGACTATTTCCAATACAATAATCCAAATTCGAAGTCTTTAGCTTTTCTGGGAGCTTCAATAATAATAAAATAATCGATTCCATGTACAGACAGACGACTCCCGCTTGTCCGAATTCATAGAGAGCCAGAATATAAACACTTTCTTGAGTAATACTATGAATGCTACACTCGAGGAATCCATTCTAAATATATTCTTCACCATTTTTGTTGCAGAAATTTAAATTGTATTTGAAAAAAATATCACTAATTTAAAACAGAAGGACGCATCTGCATGGTTGAAGTCCTTTTTCACCCAAATGCTTGTGAAACGATAAAACATGGTAATACTATTTTTACAAAATGTATTACCAAAAAAACAAAAAATGTGTAAATACATGTTCAGACGGAATTTAACATACTGCGAGTGAGTATCTCAGGCATGTAACGAGTATAATTTACAAGTTTACAACGAAACAAAAACACACAAAAAAACTATGTTGCAGACGAAAAGAGACACAAAACAAAATGTCCAAAATAATTATGTTGAAATTTATGTTTTAATATTTAATGTAGTTTAAGGTCTTTTTATTATATTTAATTTTTTTTCTTTTTTCAAAACAATGAATTGTTTTCGCACATGAATGCGAATTTAAAAAAAAAATGTAGTTCACAGTTGTTAGTGAAACGTTGATTGTATGAGTGGAAATACATGTCCGAAGGTGGAAACATGATGTAGAGTTTCATTTGTTTTATCAACATGATAATTGAATGTAACGGGTGTTTTTTTCGGGCTATGGGAATGCTTTAAATTGGCAAAGTCAATATCACATGAAATTATTTTGTGGGTCCAACAAAATTTGTGTGCAATTAAAACAATTAAAACGCTCTGCTTTTACATTCTACATTTGCAAGTAGGAGTCCTTCCCTGAAAGCTTATTTAAGATAAAAAAGAAAACATGAGTTTATATGTCCACCTATAAAAAATCTCCTTTTAAATACTTGAATTTTTTCACGTTCGTTATAATTTTTTTTAAAACACCCAAAGACAGCCGCCAATCAACTTCCAATTTAAAATTTAGGTTGTTGGCATGTTTGTTTTGTTTATTTTTTTATAAATTTTATACTTTTTGCTGAATATTTTTCATAAAACTTTTTTGTTCAGTTGTTGTTTGTGTAAGTGACAGCCTTCTAAATAATTCGATTGTCTTGGTGCAATTTATTTGGATTTGCATTCATTTTCCGCCGCCATGTGCATCAAAATAATATATAGAATTCATTTCAAAACAATTCTTTCAAGCTTTTGGTGAAAAAATTTCGTTTTCATAAATGCAAATGGTAAATACATACACACACACACACACACAAAACATATGCAATCGCATACATTAACATTTTTATATTGCAAACAATGCAGCCATAAAAAAATTTTTGGTAACCAAAATATTTAAAAAATTTAAGGAAATTAAAAGACATATAAAATTTTTTTATAAAAATTCTTCGATCGACAAAACTGCAGGATATGGGATACGACAAATTGAAGAGTATTTCAACAGCAACAATTACACCCGCTTAAGTGTTCTGTATGCAGGGGTGTCTTGCAGGAATATATTTTAAACAATGAACACGGAGTCGCCACTTCCAGCACTTGTGTTCGATATCGGTCTTTATTGGAAAATTTATTAAGTCGGCAGCGCACATGGTGGGGGACACAATGGAGACATTTTAGATAAACGAGTTATTTCGCGTACAAACAGTTTAACCCCCCCCAGTAGTGCTTGTTTCGGCTTAATTTATAAGCAAAATTCTGGAATTATCCAGCGATTAAAAACGCCACGAAATCAACAACGAAAGATGGTGGAAAGAAAATGTTGTGGAAAGAACTCAAATCTGTAGAGCAAAAAATGCCCACAACTTGCGACATATAATTTCTCATAATTAAATTATTATAAAAGTATTCTTCATGGCAATACTGTTTTTAAAAAAAAATCATAAGTTTATCATAAATAAGAAGCCATAATAAAATCAAACCCACCTTAATAAAGAATTCAATGCGCTACACGCATAAGTACTTTTTGCAAATGGTACATTTTTGAAAAGATAGTCGATGAAAATGAGAGTATTTATAAAAGAAACTTTGTAAAAAAGCAGTTTTTGGAAAAGGTACTTTTTGAAAAAAGTACCAGTTGAAAAAGGTACTAATGTAGTTTTTCAAAAATGTACTATTTGAAAAAAATTGTATTTGAAAAATGTACGTTCAGGAAAATGTACTAGTTAAATATATACTTTTTGAACTATTTTAAACAATTTTCTTTTTGGGAAAAGTACTAGTTAAAAAGTACTTTTTGAAAATAGTACTATTTGAAAAAACTACTAATTGAAAAATGTAGTCGTTGAAAAAATTTAATGAACTACATGGAAAAAGTTCGGCTTGAAAAATGTGCTAGTTAAAATAGGTACTTGTTGAAAAAGGTACTGTTTGAAAAAAGTACCAATTGAAAAGTGTACTTTTCGAAAAATTTGCTGCTTGGTAATACATTTTTTTCAACTATTTTAAAAAATGTACTTTTTGAAAAATATGTACTTTTTGAAAAAAGTACTAGTTAAAAAGACCTTTTTGAAAATAGTACTATTTGAAAACATTATTAATAGAAAAATGTAGTTTTTGAAAAATTTACTACTTGAAAGCGCAGTTTCTGAATGAATATTAGTTTTTGCAAAAAAGTACTAGTTAAAATATGTACTTTTTGAAAAACGTACTATTTGAAAAAAGTGCCAATTGAAAAATGTAATTTTAGAAAAATGTACTATTTGAAAATATACTTTATGAACTAGTTTAAGAAGTTTAATTTTAGAAAAAAGTACTACTTAAGAGGGTACTAATTGAAGAAATGTACTTTTTGGAAAAGGTACTATTTGAAAAAAGTATCAATTGATATATGTACCTTAGTTAAAAATATATTTTTTTAGCTAGTTGAATAAAGTTCTTTCAGAAAAAAGGACTTGGTAAATATGTACTTTTTGAAAAAAGTACTTTTTAATAGTATACTTTATAAGAAAGAGCTTCTTAGAAAAGTACTGCTTTAAAAAAAAAATACTTGTTGAAATACTTGTTAAAATATAACTTCGAAAATGTACTTTTAGAAAAAGTATTTTTAAGAAGGTACTTTTTTGCAGGGGAATTGTTTCAAAATAGATGCATTAAAAATTTGCTTTTGCCAACAACGCAATTTTGTAATATAAAAGTTTTTCAAATTTATTATTTGCATATTGGAAAAAATTACAAAGGATTTAAAGAAGGTCCTTGAAGCAAATTGCTGCAATCTATATCCATCCTAATTTTTATGTAAATTGCATAGGAATTTCAATTGATATTGAATGCGTTAACTTGGCCTTTTATTTCATAATTTTTTTTTTTTTTTGTCATAAAACTTGAACAATATAAAATTAAAAATTAGATATCGAAATGAGTCCTTTTCCTTTGAAAACACTTTTAGGTTGAAATAGCTGCTTGTTGGCTAATTTGGTTTTATTTCACTCACAAACTGTGTTGTACATTCTGTTGCGCTCAATTATTTCATAGCTCCCCATTTTTGCTTAAATTGGCTTTTTGATTAAAAATGAATTTATTAAACTTGCCACCGCATCTTAAAATGCATGCCACAATATTCATATTCATTAAAAACTATTTTATATTCATACCAGTTTTTTTTTGCATCATTCAGCCCCTTTTTTGTTCTTCTTTAATTTTTGTCCTACAAATTGGAATTGTTTCCTCTCGTTTTTTTTTTCTTTTTGTACAATAAAATTGCTTACAACAACCAACAATATTTCATTTGGGACACTTGCAGAATTTTTCATTTACACATGAACATATTTTTTATTCGAATTGTTCATTTTTTTAGTTTCAGTTTTATTTTGTTCTCTTCTGCCATCGCATATTGAAGGGCATGAATTTGACAAGATTAAAAATGTCAACTGGGGTACAATCAATAAAGAGGACTGAAATAAACAAGAAAAACAAGCAGAATAGGGACAGCGACATATCGGAAACGGATCTGAAAGTAACATCAATGTTTACAAGGGCACCAGAGTTGGAAATTATAATTCTATAAAATTAAAAAAAAAAAATATTACTTGACAAAATCTTCGTTTAGGGGAAGTGGAAAATCCCACTCAAAATAACTTTTTGGTAAGTCCGTCTTCACATGGAAGATTGAGCCACATATTTTTTTTTTCTTTTTTTTTGCGAGGACGCTAGGGACGCTTCAGTTACTGTTACTTTGCAGGATCTTGACGAACGGCTACTTAATTTTGAAGGAGCTGAAATTAAGTGCCCAGGAGACGTACAAAAAAAACCCATCAATCACGTATTTGCGTGCGTGCAGTCATTTTTTTTTCGGCCAGACGCACTTTTTGTCGACACTGATTGATGAGAACCAAAAAATTTTTATATTTTTATTTGACGGCTGATTTTTTGAACGTCTACAAATGTGATTGACGAAAAAAGGCATTTGCTTTGTTTTATTTGTTAAGTGAAGACATGGAGAAGTGCGCGGATGAGAAAAAAATTTATTTTGCACGCTACAAAGTCAAAACACAAACGCTGATTGACGATTTTGTTTGTACGTCTCCGGAAATTCATTAATTAAACGACACTAACACATTCTAACCGATTGATGGTTTTTTTCTGTACCTCTCCTGGGCACTTTAGCGAAATTATAGTTTCACAAAGACGATGCAACTGTAAACACAACAGGAATAAAAATTTCATTTCATGGTGATTTAATATGGAGCGATTTAATCATCCCCGACTTCTATCTTTTGGGCTACTTGAAGTTACAGGGGTATGCCAACAAGCAGCAGACAATCGCAGCCTTTAAAGAGAATATTCTCAACAGTTTAATGGAAATCTTGCCGAAAGTCTTAAATAATGCAATTAAACGGTTACTGTGTCGGCCGCCACTTAAAGCATTAAACACAATAACGACAGCAGGCCACAGACTACATCTTGTCAAAAATAGAATACATGTGGGTATATACGAATGATTATTTTTACTACTACAGACAACACGGCTACGGGTTGTTGTCCATGCTGTTCTTGTAGTTGTAGCCAAATCAAATTAATTTCATTTTGGTGAGCGACAGTGAGTAGATGCAATGTTGCCAGTATAATATAAGTAAATTTAATTATTGTAAACTTGAAAAAATAAAAAAACAAACTAAATTTTCAAGCTAATGAAATGATTTCTTGTTATACGTTGTGGATTTTAAATATATTTTATTGGAATAACACTATTTAAAAGTATTAAATATATGAAAGCGGCTACACTGGCGTAGGAAGAGAATTATACTACAAGCAACAACTCATGGTTATTGATTTAGTGGTGTCGTTTCAAAAATAATTAAGTAGCTGACTACGAGGCGACGATTGTAGCCAACGAGTTTTGCTGCCGGTGTTCTTGTAGCCTGCTGTCGTTGTTGTGTTTAATGCTTAAGACAAAAACTTTATGATGAAAATACATCTTTTTTAAAATTAATTTCGCGTCACTATAAACAAAGTTTCGAAGATTATAACCCTATATTTATCTCAAAACTTTATTGCATTATTAAATTCAAAAAATCATTAGTTGCGAAGGACCTTTTCGAAGCTAATTTTTTGAAAAACTAAACTTTCAATATAAAAATTTTGCAACAACAAAACAAAACTAAAGCATGCACACATCACATGTATTTATATATGTGTGTGTGTGTGTGTGTGTAGATATGTTTATATACCTGCTTCTTGCCACTTATCGTTCAACTGCACAAAAAGCCAACGCAACGCAACCCATCCAACCTTCATCAAGTCTTAAAATTTATGTTTCCTTAACAGCCACGTAATGCGACATGTGACCTGTCTTTCGTGCAACTCGTGTACATGTTGTACAACAATATGACTTCCACGTACTGGCAGAAATATATGTGAATTTATTTGTTTGTGTGTTCTTTTATCTTTGAGATCTTGAGGCATAACAGTGAAGTGAAAATAACCAGCAGTTCGGTATGACTTTCTTCGATGGTACTTTCCACCAAAAAAAAAAAAAAAAAAAAAAAATCTGTTCACATCTCTGAGTGACTTGACTTCAGTCTTACAACTTCTGGGATTTTGTGCAAATCGTTGAAGACAATCTGACGGACCCATGCACGTACGTACTGAACCTTGTCTTTTACTCATACACACTCAGTGTTTTGTTTGTCTTCTGTCTTTCGACGTGAACTGTACGAATTTATTGCGTAAACGAAGACTTTATATGTGTGTTGCGAAAGGCTGTTTGTGTTGCAGAGTCACATGGAAGTGTGCAACGCAAAAGAAATATACTTGAGATGGAATTGCAACTTGAATAAAAGAATTAACTCATATGAAATAATAATAATCGAAATGCACTTCTTAATTGCGTATAATTGCAATCAAAAATAGTCTGTTATAAAATACTTATAAAGGATGGGCAAATTTGAGGTTAGGAAGCAAATTGGCTTAAAAAACAAATTTTTTTAGACAAATTCAATTTTATTGATGCTAATGAAAACAAGAAATATGGGAATTAACTTTGGAATGTGAATCTGGGGAAAGGTCCAGCTCTGGCTCGTTGCTAGACACCCGTTTTTTAACAAAATTTTAAACCACATTTTGCAACAACAAAAAAAAACTTCGCTTTTATATAGCGCCGAATTTTATCTTTCGGAGCGTGAGTTGTTTGTGATTTCTTCACTTAAGCCCCGATTTCCAAATGGCTCCAGAGAAAATAATACAGCGTCGTTATATCGCAAGAACGAGGCGGCTAGTTGACTTCGCCAATTCGAAAGACTACGAGACCGGGAAATTTCTCATACAGTAACTGAGAGGCCCCATCCTGCTGAAAAAAGGGTCACTGATGCCATCACTCTAGCCAATTGTGGCAAAAAAAAATCGGTTATCATGGTTTAAAAACACAGGGAATTCACGGTGACGCCGATTCCTGCTTTATCTCAAAAACAAATACGGGCCGATGATAACGTTTGACCGCAAACAGCGCCATTCGGTCACTTTCTTTGGATGTAGTGATTCTAAAACGACTTTTTGTCGATTTTGTGGGGTCCATAAACGAACATTTTGTTTGTTTCCCTGACCGCCAGATGGAAAATGGGCCTCATCACTAAAAAGGATTTTGTTGAAAAATTTCGTGTTATTTTTCTTCAGTTTTTGAAACTGCCAATTCCAAACGTTGGATGCAAATAATGGTCGGAACTTTATAAGCGTGAAGTTGAAGATCGTTAAATAAAATCTTGTGCAAAAAGCCTCTAGTTGCCCGGTTCCTGAGACCGTCGATTTTACAGGATGTTCCAGGCTCATTCCCATCACATTGCTGTACAGCGGCCATTTTTTCATCACTACGGCCAGTTCGAACGTATTGTTTTAGTCTATTGGCAGCAACAGTACCATGAGCCTCTAGTTTAGCGACTAAATTACGCGGTCTCAGAAGGAGCCAAATTACGAGCAAAAGCTACTCGAATTTCATAGTGATATTTCCCAATTAAAATTGTTTGTTCAGGGAAGTAGCGGTCTAGGGTTAAAATTTCCCAACTATTTACTAAATAAATATCAAAATATGAGAGTAAAATTCTTGACATTTCATCATTTGACAGCCAATTTACTTCCTAACCGCAAATTTAACCACCCTGTAAATATGCAGATAATGATACTTCTATATAATTTCTATAATTTATTAATAAAAATAGTTTCCGGAAGAATAACGAGAGTTGGCAAAATATGCAACATCGATAATTAAAATAAAAATGACATCAAAAGTCGCAACTCAAAATAGTATTAATTATTTATTATAATGATTATAATTATAGTCTGATTCTCAATATTGTCCTTCTCAATATTGTCCTTCTCAATATTGTCCTTCTCAATATTTTAATTTCAGTGGTGTTTTCGCACATACTGGATTTAGATTAAAAACTTATTTAGCTGGCGTTTGAGTTTAAATGCAACTCTTGAATGTTTTCAAAATTAGAAATGACTCATTCACAACATGAAAACTTTAACTGGTTTAAAACAAGAAAACCTAAAATATGTCAAAGATACTTATTCTACTCACGCTTATTATAAAAAATTCTAATTATAATAACAATTATTTAATTATAATTACAAAAGAAATGAGACGAAAAAGTAACCAGATTTTAGAGAAATCTTTTCAACATTTAACTCCTTTAAAAGTCTGCTACGGCATAACATCCCAGAATAAGACATTTCATTTTGCATTTCTTTTCACAGTCAACTTGGCATAATGACACAGACAACATCATGATGACCATAATGAACTTCTCTCTGAGATGATTCAAGAAAATTCATTAGCATGAAGCTTAACTTTACAGGCCAGGGAATACCCTGTTGGGAATATTGTACCACTTTTGCAGTGTAAACCTTTTGAATGACCGATGAAAATGTGAGTGGTTCAAGAAGCTCTTGTAATAAGACAAGTTACGAAATTCTTTCGCCGAGTGTATCATCGGAAGATTTTCACTTCATTTAGAATAACTTACAAGAAGTTACTCCAGGGGAATTCTATTAAGGGTTTCCATAAGACCACAATTGGGGGGCTGGTACTAAGCACACCACAACAGGACAAGCACATAAAGATTAGGTCTAGAACCTGCAATCGAGTTACTTATTTACGCCAATTGACTTCCTCCAATGACAACGACATGTAAAAGTTACCGGTGCCTCTCAAATAAAGTTCCCGGAATCGAACCAGTTGCTATTCCCTCGAAACTACTAACTTTAAGTGTCCTGTGACAAGCTCCTTTCCATCTGGGCAATCGTATTAGAAGAATTTTCTATAAGATTCTTAATACGGGACATAAAATAAAAGTAAAAATTTTTACATAAAATTATTTATTGTCCATCCGAACTCAGTGTTACCTTAACTAAAAGCAGCACTTAAAAAAAGTCTCCCCATATTATCTCAGGAAGACTTCAAAGACATACGAAGACAATCAGTCACAGACCAAAAAAAGAATTAAAAAAAAGAGATAAAAAAGGATGGAATGAAAATAAAAGATGACAAAGACATAAGAAAAGAGCACAATAAATATGTTACGAATAATATTTCCTGGTGCCCCTAATGAAACAACAAAAATTGAAGCATTTAAACGAGATTGTGAAAGAAATCAAGAGCTGGGGGAGAGATGGAAGCAACAACAACATAATAATTGGCTCCATGTGTTGCAAGAACAATTAAAAAAATAAAAGAAGAAGGAATTAAAAAATATTTCAAGACGTAACAAATATAAAACAAACAGAAATTTTTCTTTATTTAACACGCGCCAGATACAAAATTAATGTGTATTTATAAAGGCCCCTACAACCTGTAATATAGCCCTTCAGAGCTTTAAATTTTAGAAAATAGCTAAATACTATATTTAAAGGAAAAATGGTTATCCGAAAATACTTTCAAAATTCTTCACAACTTTGCAAAATAAAAATTTCGAAAACATAAGCTGGAGAAATCATGACATTCGTTGTCGAACGAAATTTTTAATTCAATTACATTGAAATTTTGATCGATATCGAATACGTTAATACGGCCTCTGATCCTGGGGAATATTCAAAATATAACAATTTTTTGGAAATCCATTCTTACAAGAGCTTCATTCTTAATTTCACTATATGAGCGTATATATAAAAGAAATTGAAATTCAATATACAAGAAAAGTAGCTCAAATTCAATAAGAAATAATTTATTGCTTCACAAAAAACAAATAGCAAAAAAATTTACAACAACTAAATTTACTTCTAAAATATGTAATTTTGCAAAAACTCATACATCCCTAAATAAATCGAAATTTCTCAAGAAAAAAGAATTGTCAAAAACTTGAATTATTGTAAAATTATCGAATTTATTTATGGCGTTTTCTATTCTGAAAACATGTAACATTTGTTGCCCTTATTTTCTAAAAAGTAACGGCTTGGAAAAGTTTTAAAACAGAAATTAATTTTTGTGGAGAATGTTGGATTCATTTCTCATAAAATGCTTATTTTGAAATGGCAAAATGTTGCCATTTTCTGTTACAAAGTGTGAAAAATTTTCTAGAAAAGAAATCGACATTAAATTATTTTTTCGAACACTTGAAATATCCACCAAATTCAACTCAAGAAATTCAAGTTTCTACAAATTTTGTTTCAATTCTTTCCAAAGATTTTTTCAAGTCCACCGTAAGTTCATAGAGGGGCCAAGGAAATTAGGAAGCCTTAAGAAATCGGACGTATTCTGATCATAGAGTTGCTGTGGACCAATTTTGCGCTCAGTGTACTGCATTTTTTATAAAATAAAGTTTAGAAAATTTTTTAAGAACACGCTTTTAAAGAAAACTTCACTAAAAAGTTGAAATTAAGTTTTAAAAAGAGTTTAAAGGAATAATAAATTAAAATAAAAGTTTTATTGCGTAAAACAGCATCGGTCCCTCGATATGCGAATAATAGGGCACAAAGAGGACACCCTTTTTTCACACAATAATACTTGTAATTCGATTAATTGTAGTTTTAAAATTATTTTGAAATTTATTTTTGACTTTTTAGTTCGCTTTTCCTAAAACAGCGTGTTTTTTAACAAATTTATTTTTTATAATTTAGTTTAATGTGCTTTGTAAGCGTGCAAAAATACTTACATATTTTAAAAAGACAAGAACATGAACCACATTAACAAATATTGTTTAAGTACAATGTGATGCATGAGCAATATTATTAATAATATTCAGAACACGCGTGGACGCATAATACGAGACTTACAAGTGAAGCTAATAAAAAGCGTTTAAAAACAGTTTCAAACCTGTGCAGTCTGGGCCGTTTCCAAAACGGGAATTTTTTCCGGATATCGCCATAAACAATAGCATCAATCCATTAAAAATGTCAGATTCCCTTCCACAAATCTAGTGAAATGAATAAGATTTACACTTAAAACGAAAATTGCGACAAATTTACGCAGCCCGCGCTCTAAGGAAAATTGTAATTCTTGGGTCTTGATATTTAGCAGAGTTTGTCGCAGAAATTTATTCATGATGAATTGTCGCAACAAATTATTCGTAAAAAAAAATTTGAGAACTTTGAAAGCCTCTGCCATGGGAAATTGTGTTAAAAGTTCTTTGCCCCCTCAGCAAAATAGTTGAGGTATTCAATAGTTTAGAGGAGCTCTTCAAAACTCAATTATATTTCTATATATTTTAGATATTTTCATAATAAACTTTTTAATCTCAATATTGTGAATAATAATAAAATAACAATTCGAAATGCCCTTTAAATTGGCTTTATTTACCACCGGTTGTTTAATATATTTTTTTTTCGTTGAATTAAATAAATTTCATAAATAACAAAATTTAAAACCAAAAAAACTAGTGCAACTACCAGCAGACATATTTAAATTATTTTATACCTAATTTATGTATAACTTTTTCTCAACAACACCCAGCTACTGTATGCATTTTTCAGAAATATTTTTGATAAAAAAAAGTCCGATTGCATTCATAAATTTTGCACAGACACGCCAACACAAATATTTGCTCGTATAAAATAAAATTCATAACTTTTCTTTAACCGCACAATTTGAATTTCCGCAAAACTCTTTGAAACAACTCGGCATTAATTTATAAATGAAAATACACGTAGAATACAAGTACATACTTATTTATGTATGTACATATCGTCGGTAGCATGGCCAACTGGCATAGCGAACAAATGAAATCTTGATAGTCGAAAATCAGTTAATCAATAGAAACTCTTAAATCTCATCAGATTAAAAGCTTAAGTCTTATAAATTTTTTTGTCATCCATAACAAAAACGTTGCTTTTCTGAATCTACGATCAAGGATTTGCATATAGAGACTCGTAAGCGATGTAGGCTCAAAAGGCTTCATGAAAAATTTTCTACCTTTTTCGCCATTTTCTTTATTTCCTTCAATACCGTTTTCGTTCACTGGAAAAGTTATTTTTCATAATATCAAGAAATGCAAATTACATTTTTCTACAAATACGCCGATCCTAGAAAAAAATACATATCAAAATAAATGTAGGCATGATCAAACATGAATATCAAAAATTTTAATGAACCCGTTCCTTGACTCAACGTATTAACACATTAATATTTTTATATAGAAACTTAAAATGATTTCTTTTCTAGAAAAGAGTGCAACACTTTTTACACTTTTTAGCGGAAAATGGCAACATCTCGATATTTGAAATTTATTGGAAATTAATCCAACATCTCTGACGAAAGGTAATTTCTGTTTTATAACTCCTCCAAACTTCCACTATTTACAAACAAAAAGTGAAAATATGTTACCTGTTTTTCAGAAAAGAAAACACTATTAATCTTAAAAAATTGCGTAAAAGTAAAATAAATTATGATTGTAAAATATATAAAGAATCCGTATATTAAACCAACGAAAATTTTATTAACTCGACGTATTAATTAATTGTTTACCAACGGGATCAAAAGCGGAATTAAATAGCAAATAATTGAATTAGTTCACTGGGGCGACGTACATGATCATAGAGTGCAATGTAAAAGTTCGTTGAAACAAAGTACCACTCTGTGGGGCTCATTATGAGTTTATAGAAACAACGTATGGATTTATTTAACTCAATGTAACAGTTTATTGAAACAATTTACCAGCTCATTGTATCACAATCTGACTTTATTAAAATCAATGAATCTTTTCATGAAATATTTGTTATAAACTCAATGTAACAGTTTATGGGAACAACGTATAGATTTATTTAACTCAATGCAATAGTTTATTGAAACAATTTACCAGTTCATTTGATCACAATCTGACTTAATTAAAATCAATGAATCTTTTCATGAAATATTTGTTATAAACTCAATGTAACAGTTTATGGGAACAACGTATAGATTTATTTAACTCAATGCAACAGTTTATTGAAACAATTTACCGGTTCATTTGATCACAATCTGACTTTATTAAAATCAATGAATCTTTTCATGAAAAATTTGTTATAAACTCAATGTAACAGTTTATGGGAACAACGTATAGATTTATTTAACTCAATGCAACAGTTTATTGAAACAATTTACCGGTTCATTTGATCACAATCTGACTTTATTAAAATTAATGAATCTTTTCATGAAAAATTTGTTATAAACTCAATGTAACAGTTTATGGGAACAACGTATAGATTTATTTAACTCAATGCAACAGTTTATTGAAACAATTTACCGGTTCATTTGATCACAATCTGACTTTATTAAAATCAATGAATCTTTTCATGAAAAATTTGTTATAAACTCAATGTAACAGTTTATGGGAACAACGTATAGATTTATTTAACTCAATGCAACAGTTTATTGAAACAATTTACCGGTTCATTTGATCACAATCTGACTTTATTAAAATCAATGAATCTTTTCATGAAAAATTTGTTATAAACTCAATGTAACAGTTTATGTGAACAACGTATAGATTTATTTAACTCAATGCAACAGTTTATTGAAACAATTTACCAGCTCATTGTATCACAATCTGACTTTATTAAAATCAATGAATCTTTTCATGAAATATTTGTTATAAACTCAATGTAACAGTTTATGGGAACAACGTATAGATTTATTTAACTCAATGCAATAGTTTATTGAAACAATTTACCAGTTCATTTGATCACAATCTGACTTAATTAAAATCAATGAATCTTTTCATGAAATATTTGTTATAAACTCAATGTAACAGTTTATGGGAACAACGTATAGATTTATTTAACTCAATGCAATAGTTTATTGAAACAATTTACCGGTTCATTTGATCACAATCTGACTTTATTAAAACCAATGAATCTTTTCATTTAATATTTGTTATAAACTCAATGTAAATAATCTTCATTGAGACAATGAAGCGTTTCATTGTGTTAATGAAATTATATATTGATTTGGAGTACCGCATATATAACGACAGTTCCTTGATTCAACGTACCTCTGTTTTAGGTCATACCATATAATAAAAATGTGGAGAACTGTTGACCCCAAGGACCATCCTTGTAACTTCCCGCGCTAATTTTAACCCTAAAGCTGTCGAAACATAATTGTTGATCTTTTATATGATATTGAGCTCTTTGAGGCAAAACACTATTATTTTAATTTTTAAATCAAGCGATTCTCAAAACATAAGCGGAAATTGATGTAGTTTTCTATTTCTAAAAAGATCGAGAACATCACCTGTTCAGATATATAATTTTTGTGTTTTAAAAAATCACTTTTATCGAATTTTTTCTTCCCGATATCTCACGAACCGGCTTTCGGTGATCGATAGATGCAATTTAAAAATTATGAAAAAAAAACTTTAAAAAAGATTTTGCTTTGAGAGTTTCTCGAAATTTTCCGGTTCGGTTGAACTTCACAGAAAATCCAAGTTCAGAAACTCTCTTCACAACGTTCAGGGAAGTGCTCCCGACAGTAGTCAGAGAAGCTTCCTAGGACCTCAGAACTTGGAGATCTGATGAGAACTGGAATTATCAAAACGGTTTGAAACTAGTAACTTCCTGATTAATGAAGACTTTTAATTTTCCTAAAAAGAAGTCAAAAATTTATTGAAGCAGTAAACAGTTTAATTGATTTTAGGTATTTTTTTCATTCAGTGTACTAAAATTAGCTTCATTACTTAAATCTAAATTAAATTCTTCAACCGATTCAAATATGTATATTGTTATTTAAAACTTCTGTAGAAGACACGACACTTGAATATTTTATTCAGAAATGCTACCGACTACATGAAATTTCGGTTATTTTTGCAAGACTTTGCTTATTTTATTTGCGAATATTTGTTTTTAAAAAAGTTTTTATCAAAAAGCGATTACAATGAAAATGTGGTTTTAAAAATTTCTTTAACATCTATTTGCTAGACATATTCCATAAAATGCTACTTCTTGCAATCACAACTCGTTGTAAAAAGTATTAGAAAAGAATCAGATTTCCACTACTACCGGATCACAGGCTTGGAATCTTATTGAATTCTTGGGTAGGTCCTTTTTCTACTGCGTTATATTGTATGTAAAGCAAGGGATTTGGCACTAAAGTCTGCTGGCTTGGCCTTAATTTGTTACCCATAAATTTGCCAGTTACGTCAGTTGGCCATGTTAGTGGCGATATGTACATGCAGAAGCACTTACATTTACAGCTTAAAAGTTGTGTGTACAACATAACTTATTCCCAATTATATACGTTAACAAGAAGGACGACCTAAAAATCATTAAACTTTAATTACACCGCTGGGCAACTTGCAACTGCAACTAATTCGAGTACGCTGAAAATAATGGTGACAGCCGTTTTTTAAAGTTGGCTCTCGTATTGGCTACTAAATATTTAAGAAAAGCTGTGATTTCTTGCGCTACTTTTTTTTAAGGACTCTCAAAAAGGACAGGCTTTTTCTTTTATAGAAAACATGTAACATTTTTTTCTCATTCTCTAAGAAGAGGCGGTTTGGAAAAGTTTTAAAACGGAAATTAATTTTTTTGGGGAATTTTGAATTCATTTCTAATAAAATGCTTATTTTGAATTGGCAAATTGCTGCCATTTTCTGTTAAAAAGTGTGAAAATGTTGCACTTTTTTCTAGAAAAGAAATCGACATTGAATTGTTTTTTTTTCGAACACTTGAAATATCCACCAAATTTAACTCAAGAAATTGAAGTTTCTACAAATTTTGTTTCAATTCTTTCCAAAGATTTTTTCAAGTCCACCGTAAGTTCATAAAGGGGCCAAGGAAATTAGGAAGCCTTAAGAAATCGGACGTATTCTGATCATAGAGTTGCTGTGCACCAATTTTTCGCTCAGTGTACTGCATTTTTTATAAAATAAAGTTTATAAAATTTTTTAAGAACACGCTTTTAAAGAAAACTTCACTAAAAAGTTGAAATTAAGTTTTAAAAAGAGTTTAAAATAATAATAATAAATTAAAATAAAAGTTTTATTGCGTAAAAAAGCATCGGTCCCTCGATATGCGAATAATAGGGCACAAAGAGGGCACCCTTTTTTCACACAATAATACTTGTAATTCGATTAATTGTAATTTTAAAATTTCTTTTGAAATTTATTTTTGACTTTTTAGTTCGTTTTTCGTAAAACAGCGTGTTTTTTTAACAAAAAATTTTTTTTTTGTCATTTAGTTTAATGTGCTTTGAAAGCGTGCAAGAATACTTACACATTTTAAAAAGACAAGAACATGAACCTCATTAGCAAATCTTGTTTAAGTACAATGTGATGCATGAGCAATATTATTATTAATATTAATTAAATTTAATTTAAGAAGTAAAATACAAGTTCATTACGAAAAAGAGCATCGGGCGCTCCATATATGAACGGCCCCAATTTTTTTTTTACGACAAGCTTTTTGCGCCGCCTCTCTAGATTTTAAAGGACAATTCAAATAACCCTCTTAAGTGTGCAAACATTAAACGCTAAACAATCCATATAAATAAATATCTGCACTTGTTCCTACAAATAAATACACACGCATACACACATATTATGTTGCACTCATACGAAGATGTTTGCTGGTATCCAACACACACTTGGATACATCCGTATGAATTATATAAATAAAAATTTATGTTTGTATAATAAATATGAATGTACGTACCTTCAGCTTAATAACAGAAACAACAGCATCATTTGTATCCTGAACATGTTTTGCATACGCAATTTCCTATAACGACAACAAGAACAACAACAACAATTACATATTATAGTCGTACAAATATGTTTTATATAAAGAAAAACCTACTGGATGATTATGGCATCCAGAATATAAAAACCAATTAAATGAAAAGCTATTTGAGTACTGGGACTTCTATATCCTTCATACATACACATACAGATACACGTTACATATCGTAACACATACACACATATATAAGTTATAACGTAAGTATATGCCATTTACGTTTGAATGTACTCCCATTTGAACATGAGGAAACAACCACAACATTAAAGATGGAGGTGAATGGAAAGCAAAAATAACCAGAAGAAAATGAAAGAAAAATCAAAACTCCCAACATGTGTTTTAACTACGGTTTGATGTGATTCATGGCGTTACTTATCGCACACTGGCAAACACTTTAATAAGTAGAGCTTAAAATTATTTATTATTTTCTCAAAGTAAAACGTGTTTGCCAGATTTCAGTCTGAAACAGCTTTTTGTTCCACATGCAGTTTAATCAAATCACTTGCGGTATATAAAATTAAATACAAATTTACGTTGCATGCGGTTTCACATAAAACACTTTTATGTTCACAAATTATATAAAAGGAAACCAACAGATTTCCCAAGGCTACGAAATGTAATACAATTTGGCAAATACAAAAGGAGAACACGTACTTGCAACTGTTTCACATGTAACACAACTACAGTTGCAAGACGGCAGGCATGTGTGTGTAAGTCTGTTGGCCAAGTCCACAATACATTTCAAGTGCAAAAGTCTTTGGCTACTTTTTTTCTTATTTTGTAAAAATAAACTCATCATATGAGAATGTTTATAAAAAGGAAGAAAAGAGAAGTGATTTCAAAGACCACAAACCAACAGGAAAAATTATATTTCAGAACGGCTTTTGAAGGAAAGTTTGTTTCATAAAGGAAACATATTCGGTGTGGAAAAGTAAGATAAAAATTTATTGCCGAATTATTTGCAAACAAAAGTTGGCTTGATAAAAAATTTAGTTTTAATTAATATCCGTTGCAGACAGGACACCATCACTATGGGCAACGTTTGACAAAAAACTCAAATTGCTTATTGAAGTTTTTATATTCAAAACTTTTTCTCAAAGGAAAATTATGACAACTTATGTCTATTTCTTTTCTAGAAAAAATGCAAAATTTTTCACACTTTTTAACAGAAAATGGCAACATTGTGTCATTTCAAAATAAGCAGTTTACTAGAAATGAAGCCAACAGCCTTCTCGAAAAACAATTTCTGTTTTAAAACTTTTCCAAACCGCCTATTTTTAGAAAATAAGTGAAAAATTTTACATGTTTTCGAGAAAAGAAAATGCCATTAGAGTTTTGAAAAACACGTTATAGGAAAATTACAAAATGTTTAAAAACCGGGAATTAATTAACCGAAATTGATTTCTTTTCTAAAAAAAGAATGCTACATATTTTATACTTTTTAATGGAAAATTGGCAACATTCTGCCACATGAAAATAAAGAATTTATTAAAAATTAATCCAAAATTCCTTATGAAAAATAATTATTGTCTTTAAACTCCTCCAAACTGCCACTTTTTACAAAAGAATTGAAAAAATTTTGCATTTTTTCTAGAGAAGAGAACAGGTGTGCGTGTAAGAGTGTTGAAAAACACGTTATAGGAAAATTAAAAATTTTTTTAAATCGGGAAGTTTTGGTTTTACACCGTTTACAATGTATGAAGTTGATTTCTTTTCTAAAAAAATTCTACAAAAAAAGTATACAGTTTTCAATAGGAAATTGGCAACATTCTGTTATTGGAAAATATAGAATTTATCAAAAATTAACTTAAAATTCCCTACGAAAAGTAATTTTTGTGTTAAAACTCCTCCAACCTGCCACTTTTTACAAAAGAATTGAAAAAATGTTGCACTTTTTCTAGAGAAGAGAACAGGTGTGCGTGTAAGTATGTGAACTGCTAACAACTTTTGAACAGCAGAATTAGTAGCATTCTGAAGTACTTCTGAACTTACACGTTCTTTAAATTCGAGCCGATTCGAACCAGTCGACTTCAAAATATCTCAAAAAAAAACTTGCAACGAAGACAGACGATCTTTATTTACTTTTGAATACTATTCAACCACTTCAAAGATTTGGAAATCAGTCTCAGTGTTGCCGTTTGATTATTTTTCTTCATTTCCTAATTTTCTAAAATTTTCTTTGCATGTTTCTTAAGTCAAACATCTGTTTCTTGTTCTAGTTTTTAGTTATTTTAAGAAAAACAAACAGAAGTTTGACTTAAGAAATGAAGCAAAACAATCAAACGGGAACACTGAGACTTAACAAAATTGTATTCCCATCGGTTTGATATAATTCTCGTAAGCTTCTTTATAATACATTTTTTACAAATGGAAACTTTTTATCACATTCAGGGGCTCCCCCTTAACAAGAGGTAGTCAATATAAATACACAAGAGTACTGATGTTGAAAGTGCAGCGGCTTTCGAAAACAGCTGTGTAAGTTGAATATACAAAACTGATGTTAACTTAAATTATTAATTTTTAACTACTTAATTTTTTAAAACTGAAATAAATAACTCTTAAACTATTTAATTATTCCTTAATATTTTATATATCTGCATTATCCTTTCAAAATACTAAATCAAATGAGCTCAAATTCCGAAATCAGTAGAAAAATTTATTTGCCCTGTTAAATTGAAATGTGCCCTTTAAATAATATCGTTCTTGTGAAGCCCATGAAGACAAAAAGGACTCCATTTATGATTGCATTTCCGACAAAAAGGAAACTGAAATAAGTTTTATTGCAGGAATGGGTATGCACCGAATCTGTGTGTGTGTCTGTGTGTGTGAGCAAGCAGTATTAAACATGTACTACGTAAACAGGCAAAGATTTACCTTTAAATCAGCATACATCCAACTTCATTTTAAGTGTATCCCTTAATTGTATCGGTCCCTTTTTGTTTCCTTTTTGAGAAATACTTCATTCATTTGTTCGTGTCTGTATTCAGATCCTGTATTCATCCTTTCATATTTTCATTCTTTTTTTTTTTTTCTTTTAGTTTTGTAATTCAGTCATTCTTCTTGTTTAGTTCTTTGGTTCATTTAAGTTCTTCCTTCATGCAGTGAAGCGTTTTCTCTTTTTTAAATGTTAAATGGCACGTTTGCCATTTTATAGTCGCATGCATTCAGTAGTTTTTGTGTAGTCATAGTGAATGGATTTTAAGAAGGAATTTAAGTGTCGCATTCAGTTAAAGTTAACTAAACTGGAATATTTGTATTGTATGCAGTCGGTATGAATTAATGCAAGTGCACACACACACACACACAGAGCTAATTGAATAACAATTCAAGCAATTTCACATGCATGTAGATTTTGCTTTCAAATTCGAAAAGTGTTCTGGAAAAACGCAGCAAAAGGGGTCTACAGCCATTGTATTGCACACGTAGTTGGTGTAGAAGCTTATGATTGGCTCACATTAATTACACAAGGCAACTAAATTACTATCTTTTTATCGCAGTTGATAGCCGTTTTATAAGTCTTCATAAATTGAAGATAATATCTATGGCAGGTTCATTAAATTGCGATACAAGACTTTGTCGTATGTTGTATGGCAGTTATAATTAAGAGTTTCGAAAGAATCATGTGACAGATTTAAAATTTGTTTCTATATTTTGAAGAAAAAAAAGAGTACGAGCTTTACGTAACGGTACGCCTTGAATTGTAATCCTTGTAAACATTTAAATAACAAATTAGCAGGATTATTAACACAACTATGCGGCAAATATAAATATGTATTTAAAATAATGTTATATATTACGTCACGACGTAAGCCTTTACCTTGTATTTATGCAATGACGTAATAGTTTACGTTATATTTAGTAGGACTACTATTCAAAATATAACTAAATTGTGAGACTTGAAAATAATATAAAAAAAGAACACTTTTTATTGATAATAACACAATAATAATACGTTACTTTAGTACGTATAAAGCACTGTGTAATACGATAAAACTGAAAAGATTTGAAAATAATTTTAAAAAAATAAATTTTTTATTAATAATAAATAACACGCTATATTTAGAATTACGCAGTGTTATATTTTTTGTAGGACTATCATTCAGCAAATGGTGCTGTGGTAGCACAGTGTAGCACAACAAAATTAAAATAAAATTGTGAGATTTAAAATAATTTTTCATTAAGAATCGCACACAATTATAATGCGTTACGTTATATTTAGAATCATACAGTATTATTATTATTTTTTTTTTTTTTGTAAAATCCACCATTCAGAAGAAGGTGGTGTGGTAGCACTGTGTAGCGCAATAATATTAAAATAAAATATATAAAATTGTGAGATTTGAAATAATATTTTATTAATAATCGCACACAATTTTAATACGTTACGTTATATTTTTATCATCACGCATTTTTTAGCTGGATCACCATTCAAATGATCCTGTGATGTTACTGTGTAACGCTACGCAATTAAAATAAAATATATAAAATTGTGAGATTTGAAATAATTTTTTATTAATAATCACACACAATAGCAATACGTTACGTTATATTTAGAATCACGCAATTTTTTTCGCAGAATCAATATTCAGATAATACTGTGGTGGCACTGTGTAACGCTGCACAATTAATATAAAAAATACAAAATTGTGAGATTTGAAAATAATTAAAAAAAAAATACTTTTTCTAAATTAATAATAACATAAAATAATACGTTACGTTACATTTAGAATCTGGCGGTTTTATTTTTTGTAAGATCACCATTCAGAAGATGGTAGCACGGTGTAACATAATAATATTTAAATAAAATATATAAAATTGTGAAATTTTAAATAATTTTTTATTAAAAATAATACGTTACGTTATAAGTATTGACAATCACGCAATATTTTTTTTATTAGGATCACCATTCGGATGATCCTGTGGTGGTGCTGTGTAGCACTATAAAATTACAAAAGTTATAAATAAAATTGTGAGAGTTGAAAATAATAAAAAAAAATACTTTTTTTTATTAATAATAACACAGTGCTACTAAAAAGCCCTACACATGCAGTGCATTGTGCTGGAGCTGTAAAGGAGGACATATTATTAAAAGGAAACAGGATGAAAACACAGACAATTTGTTGTAGCCATTTTACTTCTTTTGCTTCAGTTCTTTAATTTTTTTATCATAACTTGAGTAGAACTAGTGTTCGTCAATTAACATCTATTTAACTAACAAGGCAAAGTAGAACAGCGCTGTTTTCGAAAGCCGCTACACTTTCTCATCAGTCTTCATGAGTATTTATTTATGGTCACTGGTCACCGTAGGAATGGCGTTATTTATACAGAAATATTGAAAAATAGAAGAAAAATTCTGAAATTAGGACTCGAAGATACTAATTATATGGCAACACAGGGATTAAAGGCGTATTACCATGAGTTCTTTATAATTCTCGGATTCTGTTTCATAATAACATCTGTATAAAAAATAATAGTTGTCACATTCATTTAAGTCGTTTAATAAGTGGTGGCAAGCAAAAATATATATGAGTACAGCTGATGACAGTACAGCGGCCTTCGAAAACATCTGTTCTGCTCAACTTAGTAAGTTGAATAGTTAACCTGATGGTGACTTTCCCTTGTGCCTGAATATATTTTTGATGTCCTTGTGCATTAAAAACACTATATCTGCTATCGATCTTAATTGCATTTAACACTGCAATAAATAGTGGAATACAAATACTTGCGATAAGAATTTAAATTTAAATAAATAAAAGTATGATTAGAAAAGTTATAGACTATTTTTCTATCACTGTCAATTAAAATTTATATCAGTTAAAACAAAATTTAATTGATAATAATGCGTTTCCGTTTCCGTTTCCTGTGGTTGCAGCTTTCCTTAAAAATGTATTTTCATTTACTTGAAGAACTGAATAAGTCGCTGCAAAAATTCATAACTTTTTCTCTAGCAAAATATGATAGAAATTCTATCTGAAATTTATTGTCAAGTCGTTTGAAAAAATTAAAAGAAGAGAGATGAGAAAACGGCTTAAAGCCACTTCCGTTGAATATCATTTTGCCATTGAAACATAAACAACTTTCCGGCGTAACAAAATTATCATGCCACGCAAAAATTTCTTTTGTTCTTTACAAGTGCAGCAAATTTTTAAAAAATCCTTTCCAAGTTATTGATATTTACAAATTAATCTTTCTTGCATGACATTTCTGGTTGCACTTTTCTTAACCACGTTTGCCATTTAAAAGGCAAATGTGTACCATATTTTTCGTTCATCTATTCTCATAAATTTTCCTGCATGCAGTTTGCATTCGCACTATGGAAACTACTAAAACACACACTGCAAAAATGCAAAAGAATAATGACGCCAGTTGCAATTTTTTATGGCTTTTACTTTTAACATGAGATTTCTGTTTCATTTCTTTCCTGCTCGTTTTTTGGAAATTGCATTTTACCGAAATGCAAAAATAAACCAGCAGCAACTGAAGCAAAAATATGGCATTTTTCTATGTATTTGTTAAGAGAGCATCTTGAAGATTTATGGTCATATGTTTGGATTATTAGTTTACTAATGTTTTGTAAAATATGAGTTTTTGAAATAGAAAATACGTTTCAACTGGGGAACAGTTAAATGCAGCAGCAGCAGTAACAACTAAAATAAATAACAGAGAGAGAGAGAGAGAGACAAAAGTTTATCTAACACTTTGCAGACATAATAAATTTGTCTATGGAGGGAATGATACATCGCATGAAAATATTTAGTTTAATAAAGTTTTTAAACAAAATTCTTTATGATTTAGAAAACAGGAATTGAAAGAGAGTAGAATGTTTTCTTTTTGTTGCCTTAAATTTTTATCCTTCAAAGTAAACTGAAGTATTAAGCAAATCAGCTGAAACATAATCTCTACAGTGAATTACATCAACAACAATTGTTGCAAAAATAAATCTAAACAGAGTTGCCAGGAAGAATTTTATTTCAATTCGAAATCAGTTTTGTAATATTCGAAAAAATTGGAAAAGATTAAAAGAAAAGATTTAAAGTTTAAGAGTCCAACGTTGGAGCAATTTAATTGAGTAGATGAGATAGTTTTTAAAAAGATAATGCTCGATCCATACGACATGCAGGCTAAGCGAACTCGCTGTGGCTGTCAGTCAGTCAGTCACAAGTGGGGTTGTCATTCAAAGAAAAATCACTCGAATATTCGAACAACTTTTTTTTCGTTTTTACTGGAACGACCAAAATTTTTCAATTTAGAATAATATTCGAATAATCGAATAATTTCTTTTTTCAACGCTTTTTATAGAAATTGTGTCTTAGACTACATCTATGAATGTAAAATAGTGTTTTGGACTATATATTCGAATAAGAGTTATTCGCATGCGAACAGCTTTTTTTTTACTTTTTGATAGAACAAACAAAAGTTTTCAATTAAGAATAATATTTGAATAATTTTTTGCCAACTCTTTTTATTAAGATTGTGTTTTAGACTACGTATTCGATTAAGAATTATTCGTGCATGCGAATATATTTCGTTTTTGATAGAACGAGCAAAACTTTTCAATTTAGAATAATATTCAAATATTCGAGCAACTTTTTGTCAACGCTTTTCATAGAAATTGGACTACATATACGAATGTAAAATAGTGTTTTGGACTACATATTCGAATATTCGAATAAGAATTATTCGCATGCGAACTTCTTTTTTTTTTTTTTTCTTTTAGATAGAACAAAGAAAAGTTTTGAATTTAAAATAATATTCGAATATTCGAATAATTTTTTGCCAACCCTTTTTGTTAAGATTGTGTTTTAGACTACGTATTCGATTAAGAATTATTCGTGCATGCGAACAACTTTCTTTTGTTTTTGCTGGAACGAACAAAACTTTTCCATTCAGTATAATACCCAAATATTCGATTAATTTTTTGTCAATGCTTTTCGTAAACGTTGGACTGCATCTACGAATGTGAAATAGCGTTTTGGACTACATATTCGAATATTCGAATAAGAATTATACGCATGCGAACAGCTTTTTTAGGTTTTGATAGAACGAGAAAAATTGTTTTTTCAATTTAGAATAAAAAATAGTTCCAACAGTTTTGTGAGAACAGACCATAATTAATATTCTACATCACCAGGGAAAAAATTCATTTCAAATAGGCAACGATGTCTGTGCACTGATACCCGAGAAAGCTAGAAAAGTAATAAAAATAGTTTCGTTAAGATTTGACTTACGCGGGTCCTAACAGAAAACCCTTTATACAAGTTTGTTGCTAAACTATAAAAGAATAAAATATTTTCGAATATTAAAATTCATTAAAGTTTTTTTTTTTCTTTTCTTTCGTTTATTTTGTTTATAAACCCCATAAAAAGACTTGAGAAACTAAAGTGAAGAGGTATTGTTTTTACATCCCTCCTTCAAACTTTCCAAGTAGTAGGAATTACAAAAGCCCTGCACAGTTTGCACTTACAAACTAACTGGCCACCACACAACTCGAGAGTCACTTCAAAGATGTACAACAACAACAAAAAAAGAAACAAAAAATAAGGATTGACTCAGCCAGGCTGTTCAAGCGAGAAGTAGTAAAAGAAGCAGAGGCTGAAGACGATGTTGCAGAAAACTTAACCTGCTGGAGATGATTGTGTGATCAAAACTTAAACAAAACTACAACAAGTTGGATGGATGACTGGTTGTAGGCAACCAACAACCAACAACCACTGCCACAACTCACTCGAGAACAATTAAAATTAAAGTTATTTACAACAGAAGACTTTTTGTTTTTCTTCTATTTTATTTATTTAAAAAAAACACTCACACACACACACAGACTTCCTGCATTATCCATTCGTCTTTGGATTCAACACAAAGCAAAACCAGGAAGAGAGGAAAATTAAGGTAAAAGAACAAAATAAACAGAAGAATATTTACGCAGGGGGGGGGAAGGGATGCGGGGGGAGAAAAATCACAAAAATACAATTAATACAATAAAAGTAGAAAACAAAGTGAAGAAAATAGACCAAAAGTTAAGTGCCAAGAGTGTGAGGGAAGGAAGAGTAAGAAGGCCGAGGAGGAAGAACTAAATAAATAAACAAAAAGTAGTTGCTGAATAAATAAGTGAAACAACAGCAGTTTTACTTACAAAATATTTGATTAAGGCAAAGCAATTTGTTGGGCGGAATTCAACCGCGTATATTTCGGAAAATTGCTTTTTAAAAAATTATTTTTTAAAAAAGAAAAACTTGGAAACCCAAACAAATTACAAAACTGCCTGCTGCCTCAGGCTTAAGGCGGCTGAATATTTCATTGTGAATAGAGTCATGCAGCTTGTGACTGAAAATCGCTTGTATTTGCGAGCTACGCGCACTGTGGTCGAGTTGACAGTGAACCGCCCTACGCTTTACAGAATGATATCGTTCTCTAAACTTCTTTCGGAGGGATTTCCTGGCTGAGTTTAAAACGAAAGTCTATAAGCACTAATTCCTCTATTCTCCTTCTCATAACAATTTTTTCTTGTTCTGGCACAGTGCATCGCAAATGTAGGGGTCATCCCTGGAGTGCTGGTCCGAAGCAAAAAATAAAAATAAAAAAATATTGAAAAATAATTTCTAAAAATAATCAGTAGAGAGTATTCAAAATGTCAGTCGCTTATTCAAACAGTTGAAATAATATCTTGTGCTCAAACGATTAGGCCGGAATTGTGTAAATCACTTTAAATTAGTGAGTTCTTAATACTTTTACTCTCTTGAACACTATTTGATTTAGCAAATTGAATTTGGTGAAGTAATTGTTCAAAAAATATTTTTAATTCAGAAGGACATGATAAATATTCCAAAACACAAGGAAAAATCATCATCAGTTTTATATATTCAATTTACACAGCAGAGCGGAACAGCTGTTTTCGAAAGCCGCTACACTTTCATCATCAGTACTCTTGTATATTTTTATTAACTAGCACTTGTTAAGGGGCTCCGTTGAATGTGATTGGAGTTTCCAAATTTCTCCAATTTTATTAAGAAAAAGGATACGAGAACTGTATCAAACTGATCGTAACACACCTTTTTGTTTAGTCTCAGTGTTGCCGCTTTGATTACTTTTCTTCAGGATTTTTTTTATTTGAATTTTCTTTAGCACATTTGAACGCTTTTTGTCCTTTTATTGCGTTATCACATGCCACAGTTTTGTTTGCTTTTGAATTTGTATAAATTTTTCTAAACAAATTGTGCAAAAAACAACAATTCTTTTGAAAAATTGTTTAAACATTTCACTAACGCAAAGAGATCAACAAAATGAAAGCATTCAATTCCATTTTATTTTGTTAAAAACAATTTACAACGCAAAAAAATAAGGGGTGTGTTTTTTATGCGGATTTAAAACTTTAAGTTGGCAACACTTTTTTTAACTAGCAGCCATTTTGTTATTTATCAAGTGATTTATGTTAAATCTGGTTTGTTTTTCAACAAAAATAGTCACTTCCAAATTGTGTCAATTAATGTTGAAAATTATGGTTCTTTGCGAAATACATTCCGCTCGAATTTGTTTTTGCCGATGAAGGTCATTTTTGTCTGAAAGAATACGTCAATAAGCAAACCTACCACTCAGTGTTGGGACACCGTTTATGGCCTTGTGGTCCGTACTTCCCTAAAAACGATGTTAGTCAGAATGTTACAGCGAATGGTGACCGCTAGAGAGCGCGAGGATTAATCAGTGTTGCGACACCGTTACATCCACCAAAACTGATTGTTTTTTTTGTGATTTATGGCCGTGTGGTCCGTACTTCCCTAAAAACGATGTTAGTCAGAATGCCTCGTGACACGTACTTCCTTAAAAAAATTTTAATCAGAATGTTACAGCGAATGAGAGCTAGAGAGCGACATGGTTAGTGACTCTTTCATTCACCAATTAAACAATTATGATGTGGAGGAGCTCGTCCCACAGTTGATTTATTATAGGAAAAGGTTCGTTACCGCACAGTCGCACATTTCGGACCCATAAATTAACCCCCAAGTTCGTGAGACTTAACGCCGCTAGACTGTTTACTGTGGGGATTTGTGATGTCGTTATTCTACGCCGATAAGCCCAAAGCGATCAAGTGGCCATTCACCCTGTTGTTGCCGATATACGATCCATTGTTTTAGAAAAAGTAATAGAAAGAAAAAAATCCTGTTGATTAGACTGGCGGTTATATGCCAGAAGTCATATTTAAATTATTAATCCCACAAGTTTATCTCTCAAGTAAATTTCCGGTTTTTTGAAATAATTCATAATTGTTTTATTCGATTTAAAAGTTCTAAAGTTCTGCTAAAAAAAATTCCCATTATTATTGATACCAAAATCTACCGATCATTTGCGCCAATTTTTGTTCTTTTCTGACAGGGTATTCAACACTAAAATATGACCACAAATTAATTAATGCCAAAAACTTAAAATTTATATCAAATACTTACATGGAAATGTAATCTACAGCCAAATGAACGCATTCGAAAACGACCAAAATTTTAATGCCATTCAAATACAAATTTCGATAACGACTACCGTAATTTGCCCCCCGGGTGTCGTAACTTTCCCAATAAATTTCAATTAATTCTCTATCATTAGCCTTACGGAGTGTGAAGCCACTCCATTTACAAATAGTGCCCACTTGAAAAATACCCGTATTAAAGCACAAACCAACAACAATAGTAGAGAGGAACAGGACAAAAACAAAAACAAAAACAACAACAGCAAAATTACACGAAAAACTTATTATAGTGGTTTACATAATTTGAAAAGATGAAATAGCACAAAAATTAAAGAAAAAATAACTACAAGAACGAAAACAAAATTAAAAAATAAATAAATTGAAATAAAAAATATAATAGGAAATATAAATTTATTTTAATCGCAGAGAACTATAATGAGCGTCCATGTTTGAAAGATGAAGAAAAGCACTGCAGAGAACAAAAAGTTTAAACTGAGTGCTTTTTGTCCTTTAAGAGTAGCAGAGAACAAACGAAAAATAAGAAAGAAAATACTTTAAAGAAAGTCCTTCTTGAAGTAGAAGACTCAAATAAAGCGTTCTCACAAGTGTTGGTGCATTTCCTTGCAAATTATAAGGATTTCATAATCATTTCCAAAAGAATGGACAATGACATCAAGTGGGGGGAGGGCGGACATTCGTTCCAATTACAGAACAGAAAACAAAAGCCACCTCGAAAATATACACTTTCATGGTGGTTATTTTTATTATAGCGAATTTCGAAAAACAAAAGCTTCATGCGCTTGTTTTAAGTCATGGTCTCTGTAAGCAGTTTCCTAATTTATTCGAGATTTGGATCAGCTACAACAAGAAAATATTTTCAAAAATTCTATAATAAATTGCATTTAGCGAAAGCTTCAAAACACTAAAACTATACGCCCGTTACAAAATCCTTAAAATTTTACAGTTTCATAAGTGATTTATTTGCGGTTTATAAATCACTTCGAATTCAAACTGTGACGAGTTGCAAATAAAATAATAATTTTCTTTTACTCCTCCAGTGATGTGTATAAAATGCTTTGAAAAATCTTTTCTTATAAAAATTTTTTGCAACATTTTGAGGAAAACTCTTTGAAAACTGGAAGGAAAAAGCAAAAATATTTTCCAATCCTTTAACACAGAACGGCTGGTAGACTGCAGTTGCATTCATTGTTTAGCTGCAGTCAGTTTAGTAACAATCACACATGGGAAAAGGAATGTTTTGTGTGTGTGTGTATATAAGTATGTATGTATAAGTATGTATGTATAAGTGTGTGTGTATGTATATGTGTGTGTGCAAGTGTATGTAGTATTAATGAAGTTTTAACAAGCATTTTAAATGACAGCTGCCATAGAGTTTTTTAACTAAAACATTGACTGCTGCCATCAGTTACACCAACTGGCAAAATGAACCGAACACACGCACACATACACACACACGCACACACAAACACACTATCCAACAGCAATTGCATGTGGTGCACTGCTGAGCTCAACACTGGAAAACTAGAGCACAATTACAGCAACAAAAAGTTTTCAAAGAAAAAAAGAAATGCATCAATGGAAAGGCAGCTGCAAGCAGTACCCGGTAGTTTTGGGGAGTAGATAAGATTTCACAAATTATTCTCAATTCTTAATATGACTATGGGTTTCAACATTATGTTATAGTCCTTTAGAATATAAAAAAATTATTAAATAGTTCGTTGTTACAACATTAACTACTGTCGCATAATTTGGATTAACCAGAACTGCAGGGTTTTCGGCAAATCTTTAAAAATATCTGCGTATGTTTACTTGTTGGCAAATTCTACTCTCTTTTAGTGTATTTAAGTTGAAGTGTGATGTGATAAATTGCCAAATGGCTCTAAAGCCAGTTGGTTTCTTGTACATCCTCTTGTTTGCCGTAAATATAAGTTTGTCATTCTGTTTGTAAATCTTTTATCTGGGCAGTAGTTGAAATGAATAATCTTGAATATCGTTGGTAACTCCAGCCTTAACAAGTCTTTTAAGGTCTAGTCGAAGCACTATACAATCTTCCCGGTGTCAAGGAATTGTTGGTTTCATTTCAAGAATTTAATATAAATAAAATGCACTTTCCAGCTCTGCATAGTGTTGCCATATGCGAGGATTTATCTTGTTCTTATAGTTTTTAGTAGAGTCGAAAAGATAAAAAGATTTTTACCCGAGAAAATACATTTTTTTCATACAAAATAAATTTTTGTTTCCTGCTTTAGGGTATTATTTTTAAAATAATTATTTTTCACATTAATTCCGCTGTATTGGAACATGTTCAAATCGATTTTGAACCAGCGTTGCTGTATCGCTTAAAGTAGCATTTGAAAAGGCAAAGGAAAACAGGTTTCGGTTTTGAAGTTTTAGTTCCAAATGACTTTTCAAATACAACTTCCAACAATGCCACAAGACGAGTGGATTGAGGAAAGATTTTTAAGGCCAGTGTTGCCATATGTGGAGATTTTTGATCTTAAGTTTTTAGTAGAAATCTAAAGATAAAATAATTTTTACGTGAGAAAATATATCTTTTTACATAAAATAATATTTCGTGTTCTGCTTTAGGGTATAATTTTTTCCTCTAAATTTTTGGGCATTAACTCTGCTGCATTGGGCTATATTCAAAGCGATTTTCAACCAGCGTTGCTGTATCGCTTAAAGTTGTAAAACAAAACATGTTATTTGTATAACACTTTCGATGTAAGAATATAAATTTAAATTCGCAACTTTCATCGCAACTTGTGAATTAAACAAAAAATTTTTAACAATGTTGCCATATGTGAAAATAGTTTTCTTGTTTTATTTTAATTTTTCGTAGGATATAAATACTCTTGATGTCTTGGACTTTATTTAAATTTACTCAATTTCACAATCAAAATATCTAAAATGTCATGAAATAATTTTTTATTTTCAATATATACGAGTAGAGTGCCCATATTCTCTCACTTATGAAAAAAGTCACGTTAAATAATAATAATCCCGTTTATGTGAGGGTGATTTGTAAAATTATTAATCTGAGTATATTGAAAACAGCAAAGAAACAATTAAGTTTCTTATTCCACAGGAATATTAATACGGAGTTTTTCGAAGTAAATGCGAGACGATTATGGCAAAATTTTTTTAAAGGGCAAAATTTTTTAAGCGTGTAATAACAGCCTTAAGACCGCGTCAAGTAACTGGTTAAACGCTGTCGATAATTTCAAATGTTGACTTTCTGAAGTACACTACAATCGTTCTCCTACGTGCATTAATTTGACGTCATATCTTTTGGACTTGATTGAAGGGTATTTAAGAATCGACTATAACCAACCAATTTGTTTGCTTTTAGTTATTTTGATAAGATGACAAGAGATTTAGTTCAGTTGCATAGTTTTTTTTCAGTTTCTAAGTTGCATTTTTATTTAACAGTACCTTTTCTTTATCTGTGAAGTTCTTTTTTTGTTGGCACAAAATTAATGACTTTTCAAAAATGTCAAATTGTTTCAAGTAAAAAGCAACAAAAAGAAGTTGATCGTGAATTAATTGAAAATAAAGTGAATTTTATAGGAGTAAATAATGGCCCTCAAGCAAAGAACTTTCAAAAGAAATTTCAAAAACGAGTGAACAACTTAAATTTTTGTTAAACAAAAACTCGTAGAAATTAAAGAGAGAATTTTATTATTTTTTAATAAATATTTCAAACTAATGCAGAGCGATTTTTTAGTTACAGATTTCATTGAATATTTAATATATAATTTCCTTTTTTTCTATCTTTTGCAAATAAAATCAAAACAATATATTTCCCAACCAAAAATAAACAACGATATATAATATAACAATACTTATTTCACTATTTCAATTTGGCAAATTTCTTCTGTGTCTCGTTGTACTTTAAATTTTGATATACTCTTCGCCTCAGAATTTCAAATGTTAACGCCCAACTTTAAAAGAAATGCGATTAATATTAAAACGTTTACCAACAAACACACAAGAACCTGCCCTTTAAATTGTGAAATTTAAATTAGGACATGAAATAAAAATGAAAGAATTTTTGCAACTGACTGCTGCATTAAATATTTATGTATTTATAACAACGTCAATTTAAAATAAATACAGAAACAAGTAAAAAAAAAACATTTTATAAGCGGAGAAATAATTATTTAAAAAAAGTAACAAGAAACTATTTACTTCGAGCTAATTTATGATTCAAAATCTCCAAAATTTCTTAAAAACAATATGTACATAAAAGCAATATTTCAAAGAATTTTACTCTTTCTGGTCTTCTTTAGCTTTTAACTTTGATAAATATGTTAAATATTTTCAGACCCAAGCAACTTACACTTCAGACAAGTGTGTTTGCTCGGCCAACTAAATTGTTTGCAAAACAAAAAGATGCGTTTAAGCTTTTTACAAATAAATTTGCAAAATTAGAGCCTTAACCCTGTTTTTCCGGCTGATCATAATTTTTATCACAAAATTTGCTGAATAAGAAAACGGCCAGAAGCAGGCTTATACTTGGATCAAAGGGACGAAAACATTAAAGAAGCATAAAATCAAAAAAAAAACATATAAGTATTTTTTTCCGTAATTCAAATCCTGTTTTTATATCACCAAAATAGAAGAAAATATCCGCTGTGGCAACATTGCTTCATATATAACTGAACTACGGCACGTATGAGTACTATTTCTCATACGAGAATATTAATCATACGCTCCCAGTCGAAGAATTATTAAACAACAAACATGATTTTGTATTTAAAAAAAAATTTCTTGTCTGCAGTTTTTTAGATTTGTAGTCAGTGGCAAAAACATTAAAGAATAATAAAACAAAAAAAAAGAAACAATTAGATATTTTTTCCTTTTTTTTTTGCTTTTATATCACCAAAATAGAAGAAAATATCAATCAAAAAAGAAATTGCCGCTGTGGCAACATTGTTTCATATAAAACTAAACTGCGGTACGTATGAGTATTATTTCTCATAAGAGAATGTTAATCATACGCTTTCAGTGGGAGAATCATTAAACAACAAAAAACAACATAATTTTCTATTAACAAAAAATTTTATGTCAGCAGTTTTTTAAATTCTATTTAACATAAGTTGTACGAGGTTTGTTGAAAATATATGGTGAATTTTAGCTAAATATATATATATATATATATATATATATATATATAAATATATATTTGTTTATCATCCCCTAAAATGTAGCGCGATTGGAGCCAGCGTTTTTTTTTTCAATCCCCGAAACAGTTCAGATATAAACTTTGAGCTGCTTAAAACATTCACCCCCTTATTCATAAAAATTATGAGAGTTTTATAACAGCATAATAAAACAAAATTCCATATGAAATTTGCTCTATTACATTCTTATGAATAAGGGGTCAGTTTTTAACCCCTCAATTGTCGTGAAATGCCGTGCTTTTAGATCAATCATGGGAGCATGAAAAGTTCATAGAGCACATGGCAAAGCTGCCTGAGACATGACAATGGTGCGGTTTTTGGCCAAACATTATGAACAAGCAATGGCGAGTGGGCAGTTACATTACGGTGATATAAAAGCCCTACTTCTGAAAAGCGGCGCATAACTCCGGACATCTGTAGGACCATGTGAGAAGATCTTCTGTTGTACTACGCCGCTGTAGTCAAAGAAAACAAAAGCTCAAAATGTGGTCGGACTTGGCTTGTTGTTTTTATGGTTTTGGTACACCTGAACTTTTTTAATGGGATAATTGAACTTTGGCTTTTTAAGAAAATTTTGATCTTTTTAAGAAAGTTTGGATCGCTGTTGACGTGAACAAACAATTCCTGGGTGGTTCTCATGCTGCAGTTTATTTAGTAAAAATTCACTATTTTTTACGAACTTCGTTGCTTCATGATTTAATTTCGGAAAATATTTCACGACAGAGACAATAAGAATTCTCTTCACAACATTTTCAACGCTTTTTCATTTTCTCGACCGTCTTTGAAATCTTTGGCTGACTGGGAACAGAATCGCCGTGTGCCACTGTCAATATTTCAACTGCCTTTGAAAATTTTTACCCTTTTCGGTCTGTCTATGCCACATTAATAAGTCGCTTTTGGGGGCCCATTTTAATTCAAACTACTAGAGAGTATTTTTTTTTATTTATATTATTTTTTTATTTTCATCATAAATAATAAACGAAAAAGTATTTTAACTTTCTTTACACCCGTCTCCTTCAGAAGGCAATCGAAGGGAATGTCGGACCAGATAAACTTTATTGCAAATAATCGCAGTGATTTTATAAATTGTGTGTTTTTTATTAACAAAAAAATTCTTGTCTGCAGTTTCTTAAATTTGTAGTTAACATAAGATGTACGAGGTCTGTTAAAGAAATATGGAGATATTAAATTTTTCTAGTTAAAACACTTTAATTGATCACTTTGAATTTCAATAAGATTTAGGGAAAAAAGAATTATCACGAAAATAAAATTTAAGAGTTGTTTTTTTTTTTTCTATTCCAAAAGTGATTCATTTTATAAATCTTTTTAATTAATTAAATCGTCAAATTCTCAACGAATTTCTTTTGAATTGCAAAACGGAAAATATGTTTTTTCAAAGTCATGTACAAATAAAAAGTACCCAAGGGTTAATTATAATTTTTTTACACAACTTACAACGCAAATTTTTTGAACAATTTTTTTTTTTTGACAGCAGAAAATCATCGAGCATGCAAAACACATTTTAACACTCAAAAACTGACAACAAAATTATGAAGCGAGTGCGCCAACATAAAAAAGAAACGCTCATCGAGTTTAGGACGGACGCGAAATTCAAAACTGCTCTTTATCTTTTCAACAGTCCTCGTATAATTTTATGTTCTTTTTTACCACAATCAATTAAGCGTTGACCAGGGCGAATGTCCTTCATTATTGAATAACAATTTACTGTCCTAATGTGCATATGTATTAGTGATTACGCTCCACTTTGCGTTAGTGGTGTGAGAATAAACTTCTAAAATAGAATTATTAACTCTATAATTATGTTAATGCAGTTAAAACTGCAACGATATTTGGAATGCATTAAATTTATAAATATGGATTTCTCATATAAAAGCAGACGAGGCTGCATGTGTGTGCGTGCGCGTGTGTGTGTGTATGTGTATACATGTGATTAAGTGTTTATGCATTAATAATAAACTTTCAGCATTATTCGATAATACATATTTAGAATTGACTTTACAAAATTTAGTCGAGCATGTTCATTCACTTAAATATCCTGTTAATATCGGCAGCACATTAAAGATGTTGTTTGTGTTGATTATTTCAACAAAATGATAATGAAGTTGGCATCGACAATAAAACGATTTCAAATTTGTTTTTCATTTTATATTTTAATTTATCTAAAGCATTTATGAACGGCATTCAATTTCAATCCATTTAAAATATTAGCAACACAATTTGCTGTCAATTATGTTGTTGACAGATTGATTCTGTTTTTATGGATGCGGAATGGAGGTGAGAGAAAAAATGACTTCGTATGAGAACAACTTATTTTCATTGAAATTTTTGTATTTCTATAGACACAATTAATGGCAAAACACATGCTTCGCTCTCACAATTTCGATTGTGAATCATCCTGTTCATACGACAGATTCTTGCTTCATCTTGACAATTCCATTTGATATAATAAAACACTTGTAATTATTTGCTTTCGTTGAGAGCAACAATTGTTTCTATGCACTCTTCTGACCATCATTTAAGCCTGATATTTTACGTTTTTTTCCATTTTGTTTATAAATTTTATTTTATTTCAATTAAACTGTAGCAATTATTTTGATATAAATTTGTTACGACAACTAATTCGGGTAAGTTGCCGATAACTTGTGATAAATATCACGGAAGATACAAATTTCTTTGTGCATTATATGCCGTTTCAAAATGAGCTGCTTTGCTATCAGAATTCGGCATGGCAAAGCGTGTTGAAACATGATTTCAGTGCGAAGCTTGAATGAGATTAAAATAATTTTCCAAAATATTTTTTATAAATTAAATAATTTTTATAAACATTTTAAAAACATATTTTTTCTATTTGTTTGTCTCGGCTTTCTGTTATTTCAAATATGGCCTTTCGTGTTTTTAATTTGGTCTTATTTTTAATTCAATATTAAAACTGAAAATTTTTTAAAAATCGGGATATTATTTTTACGCTGTTTTGCAAAAATCAAGTTTTCTTCAGACCTCCACGTTTTGGGTTTCTAGAAGGCTTCCCTGGCTACTTTTGAGAAGATGTCACTATGTCTGTAAGGATGTGTTTGTGTATGTATGTATATATACATATATGTATCTTGATGTATGTATGTATGCACGTCTATGTGCGCATGTATATGTGTGTGTTTATGTGTGTGCGTATGTGTGTGCGTATGTGTGTGCATGTATATGTGTGTGCGTGTGTGCGTGTGTTTGGGTGCGTGAGTATATGTTTATATATATATATATATATATATATATATGTTTGTGTGTGTATGCATATGCAATGCATATTATGTGTGTGTTTGTGTGTGCGTTTGTATGCGCTTGTGTTCGTCTGTATGCGTTTGTATACGTTTCTGTGCTTTTGTATGCGTTTGTGTGCGCTTGTATGCGTTTCTGTGCGCTTAGGAGGGCGGGTGTGTGTTTCAATAACTCCCTGGCAAGTTTTAAACGATTGAACCGATTCTAGCCAAATCGGCAACGTTCTAAAGAGTGTTATCAAACTTATAAATTAGAACCGATTCGGACCCATGAATTTTCTAAATATTTCAAAAACAACTAAAAATCATTTTTTGTTTCTAAAGTGCTTTCCCCTAAGATTATGAATAGATTTCGAATCTTATACCGATTTGAAAGTGAAAATAATACGTTCGTATTCATAAACGATTGTCAAAGTTAATAATTGCTTTAGAGGTGTTTTTACTATACAAAATTCATACTTAAAAGTAACTTTACATTTAATAGAAGTTTGTGAATAACACCGATAGGAGTTTAGCTCAAAAGCCACGGTTGCCACTCTAAATTTTTCTTCGGGACCAAAATCCATAAAAAAAAGAACCAAAATTAAAAAAGAGAACCAATTTTTTCAATTTCATTTGAACACCAGCATAATACAATACTTTTTACACTGAAGTCAAATTGTCAATTACAGACTTGTAAACAAAAGTAGCAATCGATCAGTGTTGCCAATATAGCTTTTTGATTTCCCACTGTGGGTAATTAATAATCGATTACTATCAAGTGTTGTAAACGAATCAAATCTTTTACTTTATGTGAAGAGTAATAATTTTCGTAAATGCACTTTTACAGGCATGATAAAACTTTAAAAATTTGTTTATATTATAATCGTTAACTTTTCATAAAAGAAAAAAAATTAACCAGCGAACCAAACGTAAAAAAAACAACATATTTTGGTTCAATTGTACCACAGTGGCAAATGTGTCAAAAGCTTAGAACAACATTAAAAACGACGTTACGACAACTTTTTCACTTAAAATTAGCGTCAACTACTGCAGATGACATATTCACTTCCACCGCTCACAACTAACAGCCAGTTTCGACTGTTGCTATTTGAAAATTAGAGCTAATTAAAGCCCACAAATTACTTCTTGTCTTTATTGATTTTCGCTCGTGATTAATTTTAGCCAGATTGCGCTACATTGAAATGCATGGCTACACGCCATTAACTGCGGCAAAATTCAATTAAATAAAACACAAATAAAATAAACACAAAAACTCTGCTAAAAATCTACCAGCAAAAATGAAAATTTTACAAAACAACAATAAAAACAAGCGTTTCAATTATGCAAATGAAAAAGATATATCATTAATTTTCTAATAATCAATTAAATCTCTGAGTTTCACAAGGCTTTTCTGCTTAAACCACTTTAAACCAAAACGTTTTTCCAAATGGCATCGCAAACAAACAAATAAAATTTTGCCAGTTAATGAGCTTAATTTTCCTTGCCAAAACAATTATTTCATGTCGTTCTTTTATTGTTTTTGTTGTTGTTGTTTCTTAAGCTTGAGGTTAAATCTTCCATTGTGAAAGCCAAAAAGTTAAGCCTCCATATGTTTTGTATAACAGAATGAATGTCTGTTGCTAAATCCCTATTACGGGCTGTAGTTTAGGAGCGTTTATGCTGCAGCAGCAAAGAACTTCTTGGCACAAATACCGTTTTAGCAATTTAAAATAATTAAAATATATTTTTAGCAAGACTTCACATTTGCACTATTTCACTTTGAACGTCTTTTGCTTTGAAAAGCGCAAAAATACTTTCCAGTTGCAGCATCGCATTTTGCAGTTGTTGTTTCAACTTTCGTGCGGCAGATAATAACGCAAATGATGTTGACTTTTTTGTGTAACTCATTTCCCTATTTTTACTTTTTATTTTCTTTTTTTTTTGCAGAATATATTTTTTAATTTTACATTTTCTTTTTTGCAGATTTTGGCAAGAACCACAAAAACTAGTTATAAACTCTTATAACGGCAGCAGCAGCAACAACTTTAAAGAACATCAGTAACGGCAAAATAATTGTACTGGTAGAAGTGAAGTGATACACCAGCAGCAACAACAAACAACCAACCCACTTTCCTCGTAATAGAAACCGCAAACAAAAACATCCTGCATAACAAAAACAAAAACGAAAACAACAGCAACGATAACGACAACGTCAGTAACAAACAGCAAATAAAAAGAAAAACAACAACAAGTTTTTACCCACAATTTACTATCTCGCATTTTGGTTGTTTGTTTGTTTGTTGACTTGTTTACGTGCAAGTAAGAAGCAGCGTGCGTGCATTTGTGTGTGTGTGTGTCTCCGTGTTGTTGTTTAGCCTGAGAGAAAATTTAACTCATTTTCCAAAATGAATCTCTTAATGGCATCCGTGCTTTTGTTAGCCATGCTGGCATTTCAACCGACATTGATTTATGGCACAAAGAACTTGGCATCCGCCAGAACTGGCGGCGGCAGTTTCAGCTACAGCGGCGGCAGCAGCCGTTTAACTAACAACAACCGCAACATAAGATCTCCCAAATACGGAAAAAGACACTCAACTGATATCTTGCATTCGCCCGCATTATCTCCAACGTCTGCCAAATTAGTCATGTCCATGGAATCGGGTGATGTTTTGGTGCGTGCAGCCAGGGGTGCTGCCACAGATCAAAATCAAAATCAAAATCTACCACCAGTTAGCGGAAACAATGATGGTAAACGTCAGAAAAATAATAATAAGAAATTAAACAAAAATTCGGCTCCACAAGAGGGTGCGGCAGCGGCAGCGGCAGCGGCATCTACTCCTGCATTGTCAACTTCCACAGCAACTTCCTCAAATAGACGTAAACATTTTGAAAAGAAATTTTCTGCTGCATCAGGGGTAAACAGCCAACAACAACAACATTCACATGCCAACAAGGGAAATGGCAAACAACGTCAAATGCTCAAATCGCAGAAGCATCAAAATAAACGTTCGGGCGGTAAAGCCAACAAAGAAAATGTTGAGAAGACCCAAAGTGAAAGTGAAAAGCCGTGTAAGTTTTTAATGAATAAATTTTCTGGCAAATAAATAAATAGTTTAGCAAATAAATTTCTTGAAATCAATTAATTTTGAACAATTATGGGAAACCATGTGGCTGCATATGAAAAGGATTTTTCCTAAAATTAATTGAATAAAAAGAGGGAATCAATTTCCTAGATACTGAATAATTTGTTAACTACGGATTTTATTTCACGCACTTTTTTGATTTCGCGGAATGCAGGAAATCAAGTCTCAGATCCCAGTAATTTAAGAGAGTATTGAAATTTATTAAAAGTTTTAATTTTACAGACGCCAGTGGCAATTTGAGCGAAGCTAACAGAATTGCAAAGCAGAGCAGCTGTTTCCAGTACAGCTGTTTTGGTACCCACTTATTAGCTGCCTAAATTGAATGTGTATCAAAACGATGGTAACACGCTTTTGTTAAGTGACCTGTGTTGCCGTTTAATTTCTCTTTTAAGTCCTATATTTCTGAATTTTTTGTTCCATGTTTCTCAATTTTAAATTTTCTTAAGTACACTGAAACGTTTTTTTTTTTCCTTTATTAAATTACCAACAGCTTTTAAATTTTTTAATTATAATTGTAGGATTTCTTTCAAATACAGTGAAACCTCTACTAACGGACACCTTCCACAATAGGTTACCTCCAATAACCGGACAAACTTTGCAGAACCGTGATTTTCAATTATTTTTTCATACAAAATGTATCCCCATAACCGGACGAGGACACTAAATTTTAAAAATTATGCTCTAAATATCCCTCATAAGCGGGCAGAAGCATTGGAATCGAAGCGAATTTTTTAAAAACAGGTCAAAAAATATACCAGTTAAATACAACTCTTATTAAAATGTTATATTTTTGTCATATCTGTTTTATGTTTGTGTTAATGCTATTCAAATTTGTGATTCCCCTGCTACGAACAATTCATAGGATGGCAAAGAAATGGTTGTTTATTTGAAAAAGTTGTTTGCTTGACTCGTGTTGACTGCTTTAGAGCAAACAATGGCATCAATTTAAAAAATTTTATCAATCAAATAAACTATTGATAACCTTTCATATTTCGATGCTGAGTATGATATTCCACTTGCAACGTACGCAAATTTGGTAACACTGTTTCCTCAATCAATTATACGAATTTTTTAAAGTAGATGAAAGCGTATTCACTGAATATCACTACATTCAAATATTAAATTCAAGCGCAGTTGTGGAAATAAGTCAGCCTGAAGGCTTTGAGGATGAGGTAAATGTAGAAGTACTTGATTCCATAAATTCTTATAATGAAGCCTTAAAACAAATTGTTCGTTTAAAGTATTTTGCAAGAAACGACTTTGTCGCGTTCCAACAGATAAAAAAAAAACAGGTAAAAAACATATTGAAACTCAGCAGCTCGCGTTGAACCGGTCTAAATTAAAACAGTCAAACTTGAATCAAAATTTTTAACCGCAATAGAGCTCTTTAGTAAAGTGTAGCATTATAAAATAAAATAAATATTTATAATAGTAAGTGTGTACTTCTCTTAAGCGGACACCTTTTATAACCGGACATATGTAAATGCCGCGACGGTGAGTGTCCCCTTATGAGAGTTTTTACTATATATATATATATTTTATATAAAACAAATTTAGTTTATACAGAAACAAATTTCTGTACTAAGAATTATTTAAATTTTACAACCCTTTTAGCTTTTGCTTGATTTTGTATGAAATAATTTAATTAAAAATATATAAAAATTAGTAATCAAAAATAATTTTATATGCCAAAAAGAGTTTTAAATTTTCCAGGTCTGGAACCGTATGTTGGATTTTTTTTTAGCTTTTCAATAGCAATCCTATTTACAACTATTTCCAGTACGGCAATCTTTTCGCACTGAAAGTTGAGACCTGGTTTTAGCATTAAAACCATAAACATGTGATTTTGCGTTCACACTGCAGATTTAATAAATTCAAATTTTAACACACAGACTGTCGAATAAATTCAATAAATTATATCTCTCATAAATCATGTTTTTGTTATTGCATTTTCCTCTACGTTTGGAAATACTTAATGCACAAACTGTACTGCGGCTGTTTTTATATAAAAAAAAAATTTTTTTAACTACTTTGCACATTAAAATAGGAACTATTTTATATTTTATAAATTTATATTTTATAATTATGGAAATATTCTTCTAATTTCTTCGATCTTATTGTATTTTATAATTTTTTTTTAATTTTTTGAGCAAAAAATATATGGAAATACTTATACAGAGCGAATAAATGCCTGAAAAAGATATTATTTCAAATAAGACCATGCAAATTTTGAAAGCAAAACTGGAGATGTGGTGGACTTTTCTGTGAATTCTTCAAACAGTATCAAATCTTTTTAAAATAAAACTTGGCAGCACTCAACTTAACGCACACACAAAAACGTGCAAAAACATGGTGTCATTTTATAAAACCTACTTAAAAACAATTGAAAAATGTTTTTCAGTTCGTTTTAACACAGTCGTTTTGTATAGAGTTAAACCAGTTTTTAACGGTTGGTTTGAACGTTTAAGCCAGAATTCATTGGAACACTAATGGCGTCTTCTTTTCTAGAAAACATGTAAGATTTTTTCCCTTATTTTCTAAAATGTGACGGTTTAGAAAAGTTTTAAAACAGAAATAAGTTTTCGTGAGGGATGTTGGATGCATTTCTAATAAAATGCTTATTTTGAAATGGCAAAATGTTGCGATTTTCTGTTAAAAAGTGCGAAAAATGTTGCATTATTTATTAGAAAAGAAATCAGCATAAAAAGCTTTTTCTGTAGTTCCGGCAAAGGGACTACAGATAGACGGATAACTCATATTCGACTTTCCTATTCATAAGGACTCCGATTTTGTACTCTTTATGGGGTCGCATATTGATATTGTGGAAATTATTTTTATAATTTTATGGAAATTGTGTTTTGGTCCTTAAGAACAACACCAATAAAAATATTTCAGCTTTAATAGAAATTATATCCTACGAATTTTTTACTTAATTCCAAAACTCTCTCTTTGCCTTCAATAAATTTTCTTATGGAATTAATTTTCTCCGTATTGTAATTTACAAGTACAATAAATATATCAATTTTGTTAACATTTCAATCCCAGGACATTATCAAGTAATTTAAAGCTTAAATCCTTAACATACATTTTTATTAAACGAATTTCTTTCTCAAATAAAATATGTATTTGGCATCTTTTATATACTCTCCCTTAACTGCCGCCACACCACACACTCAGTTAAAGAATTGTAGCCAACCAAACGAAAAAGGATGTAAAAAAGGATGTCTTTTCCAAGCCCATAGCAAAAGGCAACGAAATTTATATGCATCTTCATTATTGTCTACGTTGAACATAATGAAATAAAATCTCTTTTTAAACTGAAATGAAGCTATTCTAATTTTGTTTTCAAATTTATTTAGTTTAAATGAAAATTCACTTAAATAGTCCCTGCAGGTTTAATAGCGTACATAAACGAAGATTTTATTTGGGTTTGTTTCTATTGCAAAAAAGAAAGTGTTAAAAATATATAAACTGTTGTGTCCTTTTTTTCAATATTTAGTTTTAATGCTAAAAAGGATCTAAACGTTCTTATCAGGGTTATTGGCAAAAGAAACAGTTTATTATTCATATTAAAAAGATTACGAAAAGATAAAAGTTTGAATCATTTTTTCTTTCATAGTTATTTGTTTCATTATCGCCGTCTCTTGTGCTCATTTCTCATGTCCATGGATTAGCAAATTCCAATGCATCATATTATTTCGTTATTTCGTTCAGGATTTCGTGTTCTTTCGCAATTAATCATTCAGATGTTTAATTTAGCATCCTTTTTTTCATATTTATTTAGCATAAATTACAACCACATACTTCTATATAAAAGTAAAATTTATGTACGTACTCGTATATGTGCATACCCAGGCAACATTTTCATTCGGAGAAGAATCTTGCGCGATCGAAGGAACGATTGCATTTATAGTAGAGGACGTCGTACGCCAATCGCGCAAGTTCAGTGCAACGGGAGAGTCTGTACAAGACTGCGACTCTCCTATACGAATCGTCGTCGATTCGCTTAAAAGAGTCATGGAAAAAGATCGTAGAACCATCATTCACAAGAGTCAAATACAATCGCGGTGAAATGCTTTAAACGATCGTCGGTCGGTTCACTGACATAAAAACAATGTCAGTGAACCGATCCGGTCCGATTAGCCCGCTAATCATCAAAATAACTCGCTGAATAATAATTTAGAAGAGTTAAATACGATCGATCACTACCAACAACCTTACAATGATCACAAATATACGAACGAGTGATTAACTCCTGCAATGATCACTAAAATGATTTATAATAGAAAAATTTGATTTTTCACCAACAACCTTCTGCACGATAAAAAAAAAGAGTTGTGAAATGATCGCACTCCTCAAAATGCCAGCTGAATATCTATTAAACTTCAGCATCATAATTGCGAAGGCAGTAAACAGGGCCCAAATCACCGTATTTGATATTGATTAAAATTCCAATACAATTTCGATCGATATCAAACGCCGTAATTCGCCCTCAGATCATCAATATGATCATTCGGCACTTCATATTGTTTCAGCACAAAAAAACTTTCGATACACATTCAACAATTCATATCCAACAAATTCATATAAAAAAATAACGCTGATTTTTGTATCCTTGTACGAGGTCTATTCAAAAAAATAAGGTAAAGTTTAATATTCCCCGGGCTACATAAATTTGACTAGCGTTTTCATACTTTTTATTTGACTATGCTTTTTACTAGCTTCACTTGTATGTTTTTTTGTAGTGAACTCCCCTTTTGTATTGTACTTCCATGCGTATACTTGACAAAAATTAATTATATTAATCATACGTCACATTGTACTCGTAAAAATTTGCTGGTGTGCTCCATGTTCTTATCTTCTCATAATGTGTAAGTGTTTTACACTTTTTCGAAGCGTATTAAACTAAAAGCTAAAAACTAAATTTAGTTTAAAATCACTGAAACAAACGCTTTTTAGGAAAATCTAACTAAAAAGTTTGATATTGAGAAATATATATCGGTTGTTTTTATCGAGTGATACAAGTTTAATATATTTTTGATATCAATGAAACGGTCCTTATTGGATAGAAAATTTTATGACATTAATGTTTAAATATGATTTCGGCCATGTGGCCGCCAGGGCTGGCGCGTACAAGGCACAATCTGGAACACCAACTTTCACAAACAGTAACATTTTGACCATCATCGTTTTTGAACACATATGGGCCAATGACTCCGCCCGCCGATAAAGCGGACCAAACAGTAATTTTCTGTGGATGTAGTGGTGTTTCGACAAAAGCTTGTGGGTTCTCCTCACCCCAAATGCGACAATTCTTTTTATTTATGTGCCAAATCAACAAAAAATGGGCTTCATCGGAAAATAAAATTTTGAATGGACGAAGTGCATGAAAAGTTTGACGAACAGAACCATTATTTTGATTCAAAATTTCCAGAATTTGCACGTGTTGCTCTGGTGTAAGTCCATCCATAACAAAATGTTAAAGCAAACTAAACAAAAAGCAACTATCAGCTGTTAAATAGGTGGTCAAATAAAGCAGTGATGCCAACTCAAAGTTGTATCACTCTATAAAAAACACCCGATATTTAATTCTTATTCCTGAATTTATATTCAAAGAACGCCATAGTTTTAATGTAAGCAACTATTTGATAAAAAATTCAATTAATTTTCCATTAATTTAATGAAATTTTGCTTTTAGCGAAAAGTTTTATGTATTTAACAAGTCGCAATTAATAGTTTCACTGAAGGTTCTAAAAAAAATTTAATTCCAAGTTCCTCAGCCAAAATATTTCAAATGTTTGGACATCAAATTAAGAATAAAAAAAATATTTTCTCATTATTCTTGTATCTACCACCACTCTGACAACACCACAGTTTTATAGAAATTTATGCCTCACAAATTTTTAGGAAAGTATTATATAAAATAAAATAAGAGAAAGTCCTGGAAAAATATGATAATCATGTTTAATACAAAATATAAGTAAAAGAAACGCTATAATTTAATTACAATTTTTGTTCAGCTTTTATTTTAAACACAATTGAAAGAAACTGAAACGCGACAATAAAGAAAAACTAACGGGTGACAACGAAAATAAAATGCTGTTCACTATCATCTGAGCCCCTCAATACAGAAGTTATTTTCCTGAAAATGTTTCTCTAACAATAAAATCATATTCATAAAATCTGTTATTCAAAACATTAAGCAGAGTGTTTTTTGAAAGTTTGACAACTTGGCATCACTGCTTTATTAGAGCATCCCTGTAACAGCTGATACTTGCTGTTTGTTTAGATTGATTTGGAATTTAATTATAAACCGATTAACATACAAGTTGTTAAGATTTCGATCAAAATAATTGTTCTATTCATCAAACTCAGCCATTCAAAATTTTCATTTCCGATGAAGCCCATTTCCGGTTGAATGGGTACGTAAATCAGCAGAATTGTGTGAAAAGAATCCACAACCTGTTGTTCAAACGCCATTAAATCCACAGAAAATTACTGTTTAGTATGGGTTGGCGGAGTCATTGGTCCATGTGTCTTCAAAAACGCTGATGGTCAGCATGTTACTGTGAACGGTGAACGGCAAAGGAACACGATTCGAAATTTTTTCATACCTCAATTACGTGCCATTAATCTTGCTGATACGTGGTTCCAACAGGGCGCAGCCACATGCCATACAACAGACGCTACAATTGATTTACTCACAGAAACTTTTGATGGGAAAATGATTTCACATAAAGGCCCAATTAATTGGCCATGGGATTATTTTCTTTGGGATTATGTTAAGTCACTTTATTACCACAAACAATTGAACACCTGGACATTAACATTCGAAAAGTTATCGGCGAAATAAGATCCCAAAGCGCAAAGTTGTTGAAAATTGATGTTCCAGGTAAAGCCTTTTCTACTTCAGCCGTGGCGGCCACATGCCCGAAATCATATTTAGAGATTAATTCCATGAGATATTCTTTCAAATAAAACCCGTCTCATTAATATTTAAAATAAATTTCCTTATTTGATTATAATTCAAACTTGTTTTACTCTATAAAAAAAAAACACCCTGTAGATATGAACTTCCGTAAACATCTAGAATTGCTTCTCTACAACTCTTTAAACAATTCCATTGAATTGATCAAATTGAACATATTTTTCAAGCAACTAAACATCCCAACTCTTAAGTAAGCAGATTTCAAAACATAAAATGAAAAATAAAATAAACTATTAAAGCATATTTAAGAAATAATGGGTGGGTATTTATCATGAGGTAAAAACTATCTGACAGCATAAATAAAGGAAAAAGTTCTTGTTCGTAATTCTTCTTTTTCGTACATATTAACCATGACCAGAGGAGGATTGTTATCATAGTTGTCATCATCAGAATCATCAGCATTAATTATAAAGGATTTTTTTTTATATTCTCCCTTTTCTCATTCTCGCGAGCTCATTTTTTTTTTCTTCTTTTCTTTTCTCATAAAAATATGAAATTGTAAACTCGGATTTATATCATTAAAAATATATGACATAAAAATAATAGGAAAATAGTTTTTGTAATAATTTGCTATGAAATAATACAAATTAGTTTTAAAGGACCTTAATTAATATATTTAACAATTTATTAAAGCATATTTATTTCATTTCAATTGTTTTTGCAGCCACCACTTGCCGTTATGCAAAAAGTGCCTGGTCGGATTGTGATCCCAAGACGAATATGCGCTCCCGTACTTTGACTTTGAAAAAGGGTGAAACGAATTGTTTGGAAACCAGGACGATGCAAAAGAAGTGCAAAAAATGTAAGTATCTCGGCCCGATTTTCTTAGCACACAATAAACTTCATAATTATACTCGTTATGGAAAACGTCAGAATAGGAGGAAAACAAAAGAAAATCCTCGATTCAAATTATAATTAATTTGCTTTACTACAAAATGAAAAGTATATATATATTTGAACGCTTTTAGGAAATACTTATTGAAAGCATGTTCAGACATGCATTTTAATTAAGGCAATTTGTCTATCTCAACTATTATTTGGCAGCTGAATATATTTCACTCAATTTGTTCGCCAAAAACCATGGCGGAATAACGAGGTGGTCCCACTACGGCAACAAACACAACAGCCAAAGCAATTGTTGTTTGTATAAAGTCATGGTCCATGTCGAAAATTATGGTAACAAAACAGAATCACATAAACAAACGCAATGAGAATTTGTTGTACACAAAAATTTGACATCAATGTAGCCAAACAATAGTTGAACAAAAAACTGTCATCTGGCGTAGCGGTGCCACCTTATATTAGTTACACCATGGCAAACACCAGTGCTACTTGACAGGCACTATTCCACCACATGCTTTTTCTTTGTGGTTTTTGTACTCTTCCTGAATATGTTTCGAAAAAAATCTCTAGCATATATTTTCGTTTAAAATTTTATTAAACTTTCTAAACGGCAACTTGAGAATGTCCTGATTTCGACCCTGGATTTTTTTTTAGATTTATATATTAATTTTTAAAATATTTAATCTTGTTTTTTATTTACAATTTTTGCTCTCACTGAACATTATTCGCAAGGACTGAATAGTACCGATTCGTGTAGTTCAACATTTGCTGTTTAACTTTTGTTTGTTCTGTGAGACAGAAGGATTTTTTTTAATTCCGACACAGAGTTGGGCTACGGAGTTGCTTGTACTTGGACGTAGAAAATTTGATTGAATGTAAATAGTAGGGTATTCAATGAATGAAGTTTTTGTGTTAATCTACTAATCACGCGAATAATTATTCGAGCTAAAAAACTTATCGAATAATAGTCGCCCAATTTTAATATTATTCGGTTAATCGAATAATCTGAATACTTTCTATTTTAGTTGTTTGAAAATGAGACTTAAAATTATACATTTTGAAGTAGCAATTTTATTTAAAAAGCAACAACAATTTGAGAAAAGTTACTAATAAAAGGAGAAATATTTTTAAATAAAACACAGCATCGATATTTAAGCTAATCTTCTAAAATGATCTTTCGAAAAGTGTACACAGTTTATATAATCTTGTTTCCGAAAAGTTCTTTCTTTTGGTTTAGTGAAACTTAATTTAGAAAATATTCTTTCTCCAATTGGTAACGTTGGGAAGATTGAAAATAAACCGCAAATCAATTTGCCTGTTCTTTTTCTTGTCTTCTGAAAATTGGTAGTCTTAAATTATAAAACTTAAAATTGTCTTTGATTTTTTAAAACTTTCAACAAAATTATAAGTAGTTTGTGAAAAAAATTTTCGATTAATCGCTTAGACGGCATATATTATTTGGATTATTCGTGAATCAAAACCAAGCAATTTAAGACTACTGGAAAATTTTGTCGCATAAAATTAATCGATTAATCGCACAATGAATAATCCTTTGAATACCCTTATAAATACTTACATCTACACACACACATCTTGTGTAATTTAACGAATCAAATGCAACGGAAACCAAAATCAAATCTGCTGATTCAAACAAAATTATAAACAATTTCCCTGTTCTTTTTCTTGTCTTCTTAAAATTTGTAGTATTTTTGAATCGCTTTTTAATTTCCTAACACTTTTAATAAAATTAAGAGCAACCAAATACTTGGAGAAAAAAATTTTGTGATTAATCGATTAGATGGCATATGTTATTAGGGTTATTCGTGAGTAAAAGCTAAGCAAAATTTAAATTATCCGAACATTTAATCGCTGAAGGGATAGTTATTTGAATACCCTAATAAACACCAAAATCAAATCTGCAAATTTATTTATGTCAAACCGAATTACAAAATATGCACCCAATTTGTGGGGGAAATCCCTTAATCTATGGGGCATTAGGCAACAAATTTATAAAATATAATAGAGCATTCAGAAACTTTTCCAAATTTAGTTTTAAGAAGAGTTGAAAAGTAATTTGACTTTCATAATTTTTTAATCCTCAACAATTTTAATACAGACAACCAAATCAGAAATGTATATATTTAATTTTCGGGTTTTAACAATTATAACATTTTGAGCAACAGTTATTAGCTTCTATATATTTAGGTAAGAAAACATATTTTTAAGAAATGTCATTTACGATAAATTGGCATTAAGGGGTCACACGGTGATATCAAAATTAATTTCCGAATTTGTTTGGTTGGAGAAAATAAATGTGGTAAATTGCACTTTTATTAACGAGGACGATACTTTTGCAATTAAATTAGGCAAATAAAATATAAACAAAATATAAAAAAAGAATTTTCAAGTTGTCACAAGTGAATTGGCTGATTGTTAGATAAAATCAAGTTTAAGGCCTTTTTTCTCCTCAAGGCAATCCACTTGGCTCCGTTGATTCGCTCTCTTGCTGATACCTCGGAGCAGAAGGCCTACTAAAAGCTGCCCTCCGCCACTTCAAACCATTCTGTACTCCTTGACAGGCATGATATCCCAAAAAACTGACAATACTGGCAACTCTGCTTCACCATAAAGAAGAAGAGTCCTTTTTACAACAACTTTACACTTGAATGATATTTTGAAATGAACTTTTTACTTTCATAAAATTTTCATGAATGGCAATTTTTTTTTAAGTTTTAGTTGTAACACGTACGCGCAACTTTCTTGAAAATACTTCCACGTGTAAATGCAGCGTCAGTTGATACTACAAACGCTATTAGAAATTGTTCCCATACTATTTTGACACTATTTTTTATACTGTAATTAATATGTATTCCGTTTTATTTCCATTAACAAACAAAACTTGCCGCAACTACATATTTTATTTAACACCTTTCCATTTAACAGAGTTGCTGATAAAGATGTGTTTTGGTAACACTTTAAAAATCTCCATCCGTCCTCTTCAGTGTATCTGGAGACTGATTGACTTGAGTACGTAAATCCTTCAAGGCTAAATAGTTCGTAACCTCATCCATTTTGTATTTATGACAAAAAAGTCTTAATGTTTAATAAGTTCTCTTGTTCACACACCCTGTATTATGCTGCATTATTATTGTTTGGGTTTAGCCCAACAGTTTTTGCCCTAATTACGCTAGAAATTGGAAACCTCTTCAATTTATGATACCATTTCAACGTTTTCATAACTTTCTTTTAGTAAATTCTTTTCCATTTTATTTCATATTATTTGCCAAGTGACACACACACATACACACAACATACATATAAGCGAAATAAATGTTTTAAAGTAAAACATATTTTCACATAAAATTTATTATATAAATGAGTTATTAAGGCGGTACAAGTTTTCGTGAAGTGTTAAGACATCCCTTTTGAGGCATCGCAAGCAAACAGAAGATTCCGGGATCAGACGAAGAAGTTTTTGTTGCTCAAATTCTTTACGATTCTCTTTGGAAGCTGCCTGAATATTCACAACAACAAGTTTTCTTTTTTTACCTCCGAATTTTTACATTTTGACAGTTCATTTTAATTAGTTGGTCTTAAGGGAATTTTTACTGGTTCAAAGTGAAATATAAAATTATTTTATTTTCATTTAAAAGGAATTTTGTTACAATTAAACAGTTCTTTTGAATTTTTTCTTTACAGCGTTTGGAAAGAAATGACAAATAAAAATAATTATTCCATACCATCGATGAAACTACTTCCTTATATCACTGAAATTATGTCGTTGTTTCAATGAAATCAGTTCATTACACCAACGAAGGTGTTGCAATTATTTGACGAAGTTTTAATTAAAGAAACTTTAACGAAACTTGTTTAATTAATCCAGCAAAGTTGGTTGAATTTTAATAAATGTTTTTAGTGTATTTTATTTCATGTCAAAATTAAGAGAATTTTATGAAGAAGTTTCTTACAGTGTACGTGCACACAAAAAGAAAAAACAAGGTGAACACAAACACTGTCCCAACAACAACATGCAATAATAATTAAAATTTTGATGCAGCCAAATTTTTAGCAAAACTAGATTTAGGCATGTTGCAATTTTTATAAATATTAAATTTAATTAAATAAGAAAATTCTCTGGACCAAACACTGCGCCACCTTGTGAGCCTTCTCTGATGCAGATGTCTAAATTAAATTAAGTTAGGATCTGTATGACCCTTCTAGTCAAAACCCGCACACAGAAATGGAGAACACGACCTGTACACACACTATTACGCTAATCAATACACCCACAAAGCATTTACAGCGTTTCCAACGATATATCGTTGCAAATATTAAATCTCTCGACAACTGGTTTCATATTGTATTTCATAGCTAAACCACACACACCGATTAGAATTACCATTAGCAAATAAGGGCCACCCTAATTTACACGTGAGTTTTAGTCGCTTTCTGTTGGTGGCAGAATAATAATGCCTGCCGCAGATGGAGATGAGGTAGTGAAATTGAAAAGGGTTACACCTTTTGTTATAAAATCATTATTTCTATTATGAATATTTTAATGAGCGTTAGATTTTGTGGCGCGCTGCTTTTAAAACGAAAAAAAAAATAAATAAATAAAATAAAATTAAAACACAAGAAGTGCAGTCGTTTTAAACTCGTTTGAATTGTTTTTACTTTTTTTACCAGAATACTAACTAGTCATGATTGTTGGACTGTTTTTTTTTTTTTTTTTTTTTTTTTTTTTTGTTGCAAAGGTGGATTATGCGTAATTAAAATATGTTTAGAAAACCAACAGTCGTTTAAGTTTCATAAAACCAGGGGTGGAGTGAGTGCGAGTGTAGTTGCAAGTGTAAAAGTATATAAAAGCAATTAAGGACTTCTGTTACTGACGAAAGAAAACTTACAGTAAAATAATTTTCTAAAAACCATTTTAGATGGCACAAAAAAGGAACAACAACAAAAAATATGGAACGGAAAATGAAAGTGCCTTAAGCGAGTAAATAACATTGAGAAACGTTTGCAAATAAAATATTTTTCAACGATTTAAATAAATAAAATATGCATGACTATCAAATGCAATTTGAAATTCGACAATATATTAATTAAGACAGTATCTCAAGTATATTACACGATATATGAAAAGAAATACTGAGGCATAGTTTCAAGGAAAAGGATCCTTCAAGAAAAGTAAATCACTAAATACTTTTTATATAATAAGATAACCAATTCCGTCAATATCCTGCACAGCTATTAGCAATTATATATGTATATAGAGAGTTATTTCAAATGGGTTTAAAAACGATCATGCACAACTCACAGTTTCCTAAGTTTATATAGTTTTTTTTTTAATGGGGCTCCAATTTTGATACCCACATTCTATTCATAAAAAAAAACAAAGTTTAAAGAATTCGATACTCGTATTGAAATGTATACGATGAAGGAAGCTTTTCTTGAAGAAGGACGGAGTTTATAGGAGCAAAGAAGGAAGAATAGGGTGACAGACAAACGAATGTACAATATTATAAAAATTATTTGATATTTTCACAAGATTTTGTCAACAAACATGCTGAAAATAAAATATTTATATTATAAAATCAGCTCAATTCACAAAAAAGCTTATTATTTTAAATACATTAAAACTGAAAAGCTTTTCAAAACTTCAACCTCTGCTAAAATCGGTAAAACTGCGCTTTTGGCAATGCTGTCTTAAGCACACACCCACACACATTCATACACACTCTCAAACATACGTTCATCTGCATCATAGTGGCCAGATCAAATAGGCATGAGTACCCCTAGTAACGAGCAGAAAATCGGCAAACAATTTCTAAAATCGTCAAAATTTTGTCATATACGAAAATATCTTTTTCGAATTGTTTGCTATTAGCACCAAAGTTTTTGTCGAGAATCTCATGGTATTATATTCGTCAAAATATATTTTAAGGTTTTTCATTTTAATTGCCTGAATTCAAATGCTACCTGCAGTCTTTTTGCAACAATTATTTTCATATACAATTTAAAAAAACACACCGTATTATTGTCCATAATATTATTGTATGAATTAGTTAAGTATAAGACTTTGAATTTAGCTTGGAAGTCTCATTAATATTTACTTCCAGGGTTCTACAAAGTGTCTTGGAATTGTTAATGACTTCACTACGTTGAGTTTTACTAATTTTACCATCAAAAAATATGTCTCTGGCATATATTCGCAAGTTATTGCCATCTTTGTGATTCACCAAAACGAATACAATCATATATAAATATACATGTTTTAAGAATGTTTTACAACGCTTAAACAGTTTTTGCATTTGAGCATAGAAGTTTTGCATTTCTTTTGCATTATCTCAAATATTTTAATATTTAAAATATATATGATTTTTCCTTGATTGCATTTATGCGGCATATCTTGTATGCATTGTAAAACTTGTGTACCGGAAAATTGTTTAGCACTATACTATTTTCAAATATTCGATTCTAAATCGTCAAAATTAAACTAAGAAGCGTCCAGTTGTCAAAAAGTTATTTTAAGTACAGATGGGCAAGTTGATAAAATTAAGCACGGTCAAGAAACTATATTTGCTCATGCATGCTCGCGCACGGCAAGATTTAGGAGTCTCTCGATCATAGCGCAATATTTGTAATCACGTACTTTGCAAGAAGCTAACAATTTTCAAAAATCCCAGTCATAGTAATTCACAAATAAATGAAATACATCTACGGCAATAACATATTATATATACTAGAGCTGTATGCTAAGGCAGATGGATCGAATTTATTGCATATCGGCAAAAGAACTAAACGTGATACTAGGAAATGTTGTTGGTAACAACTTAGCACCGGATTAAAAATAGAACTTTACATATGAATGTATATAAATAAATAGGTATATAAGCATGTGCATATATTAAGTAAATTAAAAATTCTAAATAAGAAACAGCTCAACTTACTGTTTTGAGTGCGTGAGTATTACGCACATATATAAGAATGCACGATCTTCATTACGCTCAAGCTGGCAAACGTTCTTTGCATAATTTTTAATTACAATTCACTCACACGAAAATAGTCCCGACATTTGAGCTTCCCTATTTTTAAACCACCCAAATCGTCCAACTTGCGAAAAATCTTCAAATCTGGCAACTGCACGTGCACGTGTCAGGATTATTTCTGAGTGGCTGCTGAGTTTTAACAATTAACATTTCTATCAATATTAAACAACATTTCGCAAATTTCAGAATTACATTCGATAAACTGCATCAGTTTTTTACAGAATCTATTAAATACACACTCCACTTTTGCAATAAAACTTTAATAAAACAAAACTTTATCAACAGAGAAGACACAACTAACTTGTATAAAAGACGCGAGCATACTAAATGCACAGTCATTGTTCAGTGAGTACTGAGTACTGCCAGATCTATAAGTCTGTGCAAAATAGGGGCACTATTAAACATGTCTATGTTGGCAGTTACGTATGCGTGGAAGCAGATCAAACGTTAGAAGTGGTTTCAATTTAAAAAATATCACGTTTCTGCTTCTGACAATTAATATTATCTTGTTGACTTCTTTATTGGAATATAATATATATACATATTCATTCCGTGGTTTGTCTATGTCAAGAGCCGAAGTTATTCTAAAAAACATTTAAAATTTTCTTTTAATATACGTATATAAGTTATATATATATATATATATATATATATATATATATTTATATATATATATATATATATATATATATATATATATATTTATATATATTTATTTATATATATATATATATATATATATATATATATATGTATATATATATATATATTTCTTTTTGAGATTTCTTAAGATCTACCAGTTCGAATGGCTCTTGGAACAGCATCAGTTTGCCTTGATTCAGCCATTCGAAAGTTATAAGCGTGTCACATACTGACATACGCTTACATACATAGTGACAACTTCTCTTGGAGAGCTGAGGATAACCCGATTATTGCAAAACGGCGTAAAGCTGTTGCACAAAATTTAATGCGATCAACAAGCGCGTTATGTAAATAACTCACGAAAATATGTATCTCTAAGATATCTTTAATATATAATTGATTTTGCTATACACACGAAAGAAATGGTAAATAAAAATAATTGCCATTGGCACAACAAAACAAACTTTCCGGGTACAGCAGGCCCATAGTGATGTTTTAGGCAAAACTGTTTTTCTGCGAGCAATTTTTTTAATTCTCTTCTAAGACTGTTTGTATGTTTACACTCAGGAAGGCTGTGTTTAATATTTTTGGCAAAAGCTAATACGACGACATATTGAAAATGAAATAGCAAAGGATAATTCAAGTAACTTTTTCGCCAAAGGTAAGTCATGTTTTAGACATGGCAGTTTTTCTTGAAGCATGACTAGTGTGAGCAAAGAAGAAAGAAAAGGGTGGCAGGCATACGAATGTACAATATTATAAAAATTATTTAATATTTTCACAAGATTTTGTCAACAAACGTGCTGAAAATAAAATATTTATGTTATTTATATATTATTATAATGTGATTTTTTTAAATCATTTGTGAATTTTTATAGTTAATTTATTAACATAATTCTCAGATGGTTTACAAAAGTCTTTTAATAAGTTGAGAAGTTTGAAACTTTTAAAACTGTGGTTGAAGTCTACTGACGATTTGGTAAGAAGTGCCAATGAAATGCATATAGACATTGCTTAACCACCCAACAAATAAATTTCATATTATAATAGTACAATGACAGTATGTTAAATAGTTAATTTATTAACTATTATAAAATCAGCACAATTAACAAAAAGGCTTTTTATTTTAAATACATTAAAACTAAAAAGCTTTTCAAAACTTCAAACTCTGCTAAAATCAGCATAATTCACAAAAAAGCTTATTATACTAAACACATTAAAACTCAAAAGCTTTTCAAAACTTCAACCTCTGCTAAAATCGGTAAAACTGCGCTTTTGGCAATGCTGTCTTAAGCACACACCCACACACATTCATACACACTCTCAAACATACGTTCATCTGCATCATAGTGGCCAGATCAAATAGGCATGAGTACCCCTAGTAACGAGCAGAAAATCGGCAAACAATTTCTAAAATCGTCAAAATTTTGTCATATACGAAAATATCTTTTTCGAATTGTTTGCTATTAGCACCAAAGTTTTTGTCGAGAATCTCATGGTATTATATTCGTCAAAATATATTTTAAGGTTTTTCATTTTAATTGCCTGAATTCAAACGCTACCTGCAGCAGTCTTTTTGCAACAATTATTTTCATATACAATTTAAAAAAACACACCGTATTATTGTCCATAATATTATTGTATGAATTAGTTAAGTATAAGACTTTGAATTTATCTTGGAAGTCTCATTAATATTTACTTCCAGGGTTCTACAAAGTGTCTTGCAATTGTTAATGACTTCACTACGTTGAGTTTTACTAATTTTACCATCAGAAAATATGTCTCTGGCATATATTCGCAAGTTATTGCCATCTTTGTGATTCACCAAAACGAATACAATCATATATAAATATACATGTTTTAAGAATGTTTTACAACGCTTAAACAGTTTTTGCATTTGAGCATAGAAGTTTTGCATTTCTTTTGCATTATCTCAAATATTTTAATATTTAAAATATATATGATTTTTCCCTGATTGCATTTATGCGGCATGTCTTGTATGCATTGTCAACGTTGTGTAGCGGAAAATTGTTTAGCACTATACTATTTTCAAATATTCGATTCTAAATCGTCAAAATTAAACTAAGAAGCGTCCAGTTGTCAAAAAGTTATTTTAAGTACAGATGGGCAAGTTGATAAAATTAAGCACGATCAAGAAACTATATTTGCTCATGCATGCTCACGCACGGCAAGATTTACAAGTCTCCCGATCATAACGCAATAACAAGAAGCTAATAATTTTCCAAAATCCCAGTCATAGTAATTCACAAATAAATACAATATATATCTATAGCAATAACATTTTATATACATACACTAGAGCTGTATGCTAAGGCAGATCGATCGAATTTATTACACACATATCAATAAAAGAACTTAAAAGTGATACTAGGAAATTTTCTTGGTGACAACTTAGCACCAGATTCAAAATAGCATTTTACGTATGTATGTATTTAAAAAAATAAGTATGTAAGTCTATGTATATATTAAATATATTAAAAATTCAATATAAGAAAAAGCTCAACTTACTGTTTTGATCTTAATTACGCTCAAGCTGGCAAACGTTCTTTGCATAATTTTTAATTACAATTCACTCACACGAAAATAGTCCCGACATTTGAGCTTCTCTGTTTTTAAACCACCAAAATCGTCCAACTTGCGAAAAATCGTCAAATCTGGCAACTGCACGTGCACGTGTCAGGATTATTTCTGAGTGGCTGCTGAGTTTTAACAATTAACATTTCTATCAATATTAAACAACATTTCGCAAATTTCAGAATTACATTCGATAAACTGCATTACTTTTTTACAGAATCTATTAAATACACACTCCACTTTTGCAATAAAACTTTAATAAAACAAAACTTTATCAACAGAGAAGACACAACTAACTTGTATAAAAGACGCGAGCATACTAAATGCACAGTCATTGTTCAGTGAGTACTGAGTACTGCCAGATCTATAAGTCTGTGCAAAATAGGGGCACTATTAAACATGTCTATGTTGGCAGTTACGTATGCGTGGAAGCAGATCAAACGTTAGAAGTGGTTTCAATTTAAAAAATATCACGTTTCTGCTTCTGACAATTAATATTATCTTGTTGACTTCTTTATTGGAATATAATATATATACATATTCATTCCGTGGTTTGTCTATGTCAAGAGCCGAAGTTATTCCAAAAAACATTTAAAATTTTTTTTTTATATATGTATGTGTTTATATATATATATATATATATATATATATATATATATTTCTTTTTGAGACTTCTTGAAATTTACCAGTTCGAATGGCTCTTGGAACACCATCAGTTTGCTTTGATCCAGCCGTTCTAAAGTTATAAGCGTGATAACTGCATCTCTAAGAATTTGTGTAACGATATTTAATATTTCTTTAGAAGAAATTTACTAAATTTCATCATAAAAATATAATTTTGGTTGTTTTCGGGGCCATGTATATGATGAAATTATGTGTACTTTTAAAAACACATACATACATACCTAATTACATATACTAATATATATATATATATATATATATATATATATATATATATATATATGATATTTTTTGCTTACAAAATAGCTTGTCGCTATGAAAAGGGTGCCTGGTCGGAATGCACAAACGGACAAATGACGCGCGAAGATAAATTAAAAACAACAGGTGGTGTTGAGTCCAGCTGTGAGGCAGTGCGCAGCATTAACAAGAAATGTAATCCCAATAATAATGGTGCCAGCAAACAGGCTAGTGGCAGCGGCAGTGGTGCCAGCGGAAAAAAGGAGCGCAAGAACAAGGAAAAAGGTAAAGCTTTTACCAACTAGCGAAATATTTCTACATTCATATGTATGAATGTGTGTATGTATTGTTGTACACGCAACTTAACTTTTTGATTTTCTCGTTTTAGGCTCCCGTCGAGTTGTTAAGAACTAATGACCACAATATATAAATAGACTAATAGTTGTAAGCACACTTTACAAAATACATGTAATTTAAGAGATAATTGAATACAATTTAAATTTATTCTACATCCATCATAAATTAATACACACATACTTCTTACTTTATAAATAGATATTCGTAACTTGCATTAACCTATTAAATGTATAAAAAGAAATTAAATAAAATTATATATATATATATATATATATATATATATATATGTATATATATATATATATATATATATATATATGTATATATATATATATATATATATATATATATATAATAAACACAAACCAACAACACATGATACATACACATGTACGTAATTATGGATATGGGCACGTCCATAGAAAAACTGTTTCGTGAAATCATGCCATCCATTTTAATTGAATGGGGAAAACAAAACTATGCTGTATATGTTTACATGGATCTGCAATTCATAAGGGCAGCGTGTTATGAAAAACTTTAAACTTTCCATTTGTGCGAACGCTGGTATATATGTATGTATATAAAAATCACACAATTTTAACAACTACGAATATTTTTCAATGAATTAATGTAATTATAAAATGTTTTAATATCCATATCCACACAATGTTCTAATGAATTTTTGGCCAAACGCATCAAAATATACTACACATTTATTGTACTTTTAACTAATAATTAAAAATCTCTATGTAAATTTATTCGCTTTCAAATATAACGAAATAAAATATAAAGATACATATATTTGATAATTTTTTAATAAAAATTTAAGACCATTTATAATCGTTATAATTTTTATTTTATAAATTTTTTGTAATGGTAAGAACTGCGTTTTTGCAACAACTCTCGTGAATCGATTACCGATGACCAGTCTCTAGCTGGGAAAAAAAAGTGATTTGTATAAACAATACACAACTTTAGAAATAGTCCATGATAAAGATCTTTAGTTATTTGGAACCAATTAAAAGTTTTTATTGATTTTTATTATTCGCTACTTTGAAACAAGTTTGCTTTTTAGCTTGAATTGTTTTGCTTTGTGACACAGCTTAGCGGCGCTAATCAAACTTCACTTATAGGTTTTAGCATAAATTATTATTAAACAATTTGACAAGATGAAATCAACACTTCACAAAGAATTTTTATTGCGAACAAAAAATAATTGCAATGAAACTAAAAATAACACCGAAGAAATAATTCGAAATGTTACTGCGACGCAACCCAGCTTAGAGACATTATTTTAATAGCAAAGGTAAAGTTGAATATGTAAATTTCTAGAGTATTGACAGTTTTTAAGGGTTGTTTAAAAAGGAAATGGGGAAAAAAAGCAAGTATAAAATATTACATATCATTTCAAATAAATGTCAATACGTCCAATATAAGAAAACAAAAAAGTGTACTACATATGCATATATTTCAAATTTAAATAAAAATGCACTTAAATTTTGGAATTAAACATTTCGAGCTCTCATGGTACCGCCAACGTTGCCACCATTCCTGTTACCATAGTTATGACCCTGATTTCCAAACCTATTACCACCACCCCCTCTATTATTAAAACCGTTCATCTTTGCCCGATTGCTAATCTTCTCTTTACTCAATATAGCTGCGGCATTATCAGCTATATACTCTAAGTCTGGATTAACGTTCTGATTGGCCTCGCGTAGGATATCCACCAAAGCTTTGGCACATCTTACATTTTTGGTTGTAAAAAATGCATATGATGTGCCAGTTGTGTCTTTTCGTCCAGTACGTCCTATGCGATGTATGTAATCTTCTGAAGATTGAGGAAAGTCGAAATTTATAACATGTTTAATTCCATCTACATCTAAGCCACGAGCTGCAACATCTGTTGCTACTAAAATATTAGAGCTGCCAGTTCGGAAATTAGCTAAAACATTATCACGGTCCGTTTGAGATTTATTGCCGTGTATGGAACCAACTTGCACACCAAAGCCATTAATGAACTTAGCCAATTCATCGACTTTCTTTTTGGTGGCGACAAAAATTATGATTTTACCTGGTTGAGGTTGGTCATAAATATTTGAAAGCAAACTTTTTAGTTTTTTGCCCTTGTCTGCCTCATTACAAACATCAACATACTGGCGAATGTTGTGATTAGCTGATAGTTCAAGCGAACCAATATTTATCTATTGAAAAATAAAATGTCAAAATTACCTGTTTTACAAATTACACGTTCACCACTTTACCTGTATATAGTTATTCCCTAAGAAGTCTTCAGCAAGTTGTCGGACTTCTTTTGGCCAAGTAGCACTCCACATTAAAGTTTGTCGATCGGGTCGAATTTGACTTAATATTTTACGTATTTGAGGCTCAAAGCCCATATCCAACATGCGGTCGGCTTCATCAAGTACCAAATAAGTGCAACGCTTCAAATTTGTAACGTCAGTACCTAAAAAGTCCAACAAACGGCCTGGTGTTGCAATTACAAGTTCAACTCCACCCTCTAAGTCACTTTTTTGGCGAGTTTTTGGTGCTCCTCCAAATATGCAAGTATTGCGTACGTGAACATGTGAACCAAAATCATCAGCCACCTTTTTAATTTGCTGAGCCAATTCTCGCGTTGGTGCCAAAACTAAAGCAATGGGTCCATCACCATTTACTAAAGGTGGCTGGTGAGTTATATGAACAATAGCAGGCAGAATAAAAGCAAGTGTTTTACCAGAACCTGTCATAGCAATGCCAACTAGATTATGACCACTCATAGCTATGGGCCACGATTGTGCCTGGATCGGTGTCGGTTCACTGTAGCCTTGACGTTTTATCTCATTCATGCAGTAGTCAGGAAAGCATGCTTCATCAAAATATATTATAGGTTTAGGAGCGGGGCCGCGGACAGTTATTTGCGATGCTGCTCTATATCGTTCAACATCATTCATAGACCTGGCTCTTGTTTTAGGGTGTTCTTTATAAAAATTCTTTTGAAACGGAGGTAAACGTAATTGCGACCAGTTAATTCCTTGGAGATCTACAGAACCAAAGATCACTTCAAACAAACTACTTTCTTAATAAATTTTAATAAATTACTTGCAAAATCAGCATTCGAAACGTTATTCACTCCCATACCGCCAGCATATCTTTGACCGAAACCACCTGCCTTCACAACACGACCACCACGAACTTGACCCCAGCCACCACCACGTCCTCTATAGGTACCAGGACGACCGCCTCGTCCTCTAGTATTGTTTCCGCTTTTTGGCGGCGACATTTTTTATCAAAAATTCAATTTTAATATTATGCGGAAACTATGTAGTTACAATACTATGCCAATTAATATTTGAGGATTCGTATTGTTTAAAAAAATAAGGAAAGTTACCAAATGGAAAGACCAAGCGTTTTACAAAATTTTTATGGAAGTGTTCGAAGTAAATTTTACTGTAATCAAAAGCTTCGTATTATGAAAGTCATACCGCTACTAATAACAATGAAAGATAGGTCGTACACCATATAAGGACTTTTAACGTCACCATGGACGCTACACTGTACATATGAAGTACCTGTAGTGCATATTATGTATACACATAATATGTTATTATCACTCCGTGAAACATATACATGCAAATGTCGCACGTGGAAACCGGTGTTGCTCGGTTCAAACAACGGTGCCATGTGCTATTTGACAGTGTGTAGCCATTTACAACAATAAAAAGCCCCATAAATTTAATTGTTGTTGAGGTGTATATATGCGGCTACCTAATAACTATAGAATAGCAAAAACCATTCTCATCGAATATAACAGCACGCTGTTATCTAATGTCAGCTTCATTATGCCCGTGTGACTCAGGGAAATTGAAATATATACCTCGTCTCATCAACATGTAAGTTAAGTTTTTTGGAACAAAATATGTGGCAAGTATATTTACAGGTGGCTGTCATCTAGTTAATTTTAAAACATGTCGGTGGAAGAATTAAATGGATCTGAATTAGGCACAAGAGAGTATTGGGAACAATCTTATCAACGTGAAATCAGGAATTATGAAGCTTATGGAGATGTTGGCGAAATTTGGTTCGACGAAGATTCGCAAATAAGAGTTATTAACTGGATAATGAAGCAGAATATAGAAACCGATCTACGCATCGTTGACTTAGGTTGTGGCAATGGAATGCTTCTTATTGAATTGGCACGAGAAGGCTATACCAATTTGCTAGGTATAGATTACTCTCCAATGGCAGTGAAGTTAGCAGAAAATATAGCTAAAGACCAAAGTTTAAAAATTGATTATAAAGAAGTGGATCTAACAAATGTGAAATCGTGCAAGGATTTGGGAACATTCGGAATCGTACATGACAAAGGCACATACGATGCCATCAGTCTACATCCTGAATGTCCTAAAGAAAAGAGGGAATTGTATATAGAATCAGTAAGGCAAATGATGGATGAGAACAGTTTATTTGTCATAACTTCTTGTAACTGGACTGAAGATGAACTCGTTGATAGCTTTAAGGGAAAATTTAATAAAATATGCGGCATACCAACTCCTTCATTCAAATTTGGGGGGAAAGTTGGGAGCGTTGTTACCTGCGTAGTTTTTAAGAAGATATAAACAGTAATAAACGCGTAAATTATTGCAGAAATTCTAATTTCCTAGTGAAAACTTCGGGTAAGGATTTAATATTAACGCGAACATCATGTGGACGTCTGTAATTACTTACATGCGTTTACATGCTTATAACCAATCCGGATTACTGTAGTATGTTATATATGTTAAAATTTAAGTTGCGCATCAATTATTATTGCTCTTGATAATCGTTTTAGATTTATCTTGTAATCTGTTTTGACTATATAGGGCGTGGCGTGCAAAGGAGACCGTTATATAGACTGCTTAAATATGTAAGGTGCATCAATTTCTAAGCAACCCATTAGAGTTGTGGAGCTCAAGAACGGATTCAACGATTTGAAGTACAAAGATTTTTTGTTTAACTGTCATAACCATTAGTAGGACTGAACTTAGCACCATTTTTTCCATTAAATTCAAGAACCCAAATTTATCCGTTTTAAATTATTCGAAACGTCAGAATTGTATGACTATGTTGTGGAATTAATGGATTCTTATAAAGTTGACCCACAGAGTGAACTAGCTTAATCAAGCCAGCCGGTCTTTGATAAATGGCTTCTTGACCTGTAAAAGTCGTCTGTTGTGCAAAAAAAAAAAAAGAACAACATGCATTGTCGACAAAGGAAAAGACAAAATAGTGAAAAATATTGAATTCAGCTATTGAACCTACCTGTTATTAATGGACCTTGTGCTATTTCTCCTGTTTCTTCATCAGCTGGTTGACAATTCGAACAACAAAACCGCCTGCGGTTGTTGTACTTGAAGGATATGTTTCTGTAGTGGAAATTAAATCCATATAAATTGACTTTGGGACATATTAATATATCATTCCATAGGGACGGATAATGTTAAGGAGGAATATGTATATATATATATATATATATATATATATATATATATTCAAGAATACATTTTCTCTGCGGCGGCAGACGGAAAAACATTCAGTGGCTGCCAGCTTCGTAAGTTAAACAAGAAAAATTTTTTCATTTGTAAAGATTTAGTTTTTGTAATTTAGTTCTCTTCTAATTTTTTTTGTTATAAAAATGTAGTTTAATTTACATATAGGTACAAATAATTTTTTGTCGTGAATCATATAAAAGTAACGTCGGCAACCATATATAATCGCCGTCTCGCTTAAATATTTTCAGTTGTTCTTCATATACATGTATTATATGTTATGTATCCTTGTTGAAATTCCAGAATAAAAAAACCCGGATTATTATGTGTATTTGTTTTTTGTAAGGTCTGGTAATACGAATTTGTGATTCATATGCCCTATTGCTATCTCACTTGAACTTATTGTGTAAGAATAGTATAGTGCAGTCGTCCCTGTTTTTATGTAATCTTTAATTAACTTTCAGAAAATTCAGCGTATGTATATGGCAAAATCGACAACATTTTCCACGATTATGGTGAAGTCGTATTTGCTGGTTGTCAAACCGAAATTATT